>RJWH01010001.1:0-19162 GCA_004363575.1 Solenodon paradoxus
AGGGTAGTAGTATAAGGTGGTGTTTCCATCTTCTGTTCCCCACTCCCCACTCCCCCTGTCTCCCCTCTTCTCCTGCCTCTGTCCCTCTTCCCCTTTCCCCCTTCCTGCCTTTCCTTGAAGCATTCTTGAAGCAAAGAAGAAAGAGATGCAAGAAGCACTTTAATCTGTTTATTTTTGGTTGTTCCTCTCCACCCTGCCCCAGTCCTGGGACAAGAACCCACGTCCTTGGGCTTTATCGGTCTGTG
Source organism: Solenodon paradoxus (assembly GCA_004363575.1). NCBI lineage: Eukaryota > Metazoa > Chordata > Mammalia > Eulipotyphla > Solenodontidae > Solenodon > Solenodon paradoxus. Next base: position 246 of record RJWH01010001.1, read on the forward strand.
CAGCAGCCTCCACTTTGCACCAGAGCCACTTGCGCTTGTTTGTGCACCTGTACTCCCCTTTGATCTATTAGTTCCGTTTTACAGATGGGGAGACTGAGTCTGAGAGAAGTTAAGTTTCTAGAGCTCCTGACAAAAGTTTGGGGTGAGCAAGAACCACTTTAAGCCCACTTTTCACACAGCAGCAGTTCTCTTATTTCCCCAAAGGGGGAGGGAGAAGGGGCCCTACCTCCTCAGAGTCACCTCAGGGTCTCTTTGAGATGGGACTTCAAGGAGAGGGCGCACAGGGCTTCAGAGAGCTGCTCCTGGAGCTCTGGGCTGAGGCAGGCCCCTGGCAGCAGGCATCTGGCAGACTCGGCCCTGGTCCAGCCCGTCCCCGGGCCCTGTGCACACGTCTTCCAGTCTGGCTCCTCAGGGACTCTGGAGCCGGCTGTCCAGGCTGCTGCTGGCTTCTGGCTCTGTTTTCAGCTGGGGCTGGCCCTTCTGACCTGGTCCAGGCCAGTGAGGCTCAGGGAAGGTCAGCAGACAGGTCCCCACACACCATAGAAGATTCTGCCTGGGCTTACAGGTGGGGGTGTCAGCACCGCGGATGTGGCTCCTGAGCCTATCAAGTTAATGGGACAAGAAGCAGAAAGAGCAAGGACTGTGAGACTCCTCTCTAATCTCTGTCCTGCCACTTATCCCCAGGCCCTTAGTAATGGGTCCTCAGCCTGGGTAAGGACATGTAAGTTCCTAGTCAAGTAAGAAGAGGGGTCTGATGAGCTGATTGGGGTCAGAGTTGCCAGGCTGCTTCCAGCAGGAGACAGACCCCTGGTAGCCTCCTTTCTACCCACGTGGGGGCTCACACTCACTCAGCCAGCTGAGGTGGGTGTGGGCCTGTCCCCTGGGCCACCTTGTTTCCAGGCTCACACTTTCTTACTGTTGCTCCTGATTCTTTCTTACCCGATGGCCTTTTTCTCACCATTAGCTGTTGAAGCCTGGGAGGGCCAGCAGAGAAACAGCTAGCCCACTGCACTTCTCAGCCAGCTGGAGGGGAAGAAGCCTTTGAGGGCTCCCAGCCAGCGACCCAGGGGGCTCCGCAGCAGGACTTGGGCACATAGTGGTGGTGATGATGGTCTCATTGCCCATCCCTACGAAGCTTCAGTTGTCCTCTCTGTGAAATGGGAGCAATAATATGCACCTGTGGTTTTGATGGGGATTAAATAACAGCACAAAACAATGAGCAAATTCCTGGTATGTAGTAGGTGCTCAATAAACAATAAGTATTATGATGAGTGTAGTTATTCTTTTGCCTTGTCTGTGATTATTTTCTGGCACATTCTTCCCTTAGGAGTGACTAGGAGGTCCTGGTGTCGGGGTTCTGGGTTCCAGCTCTAACTTCCCATCTCTAATACCTGGCATGTCTACATGTCTATCATGTTGATTACCTTTTCACTCACCCTTTATTTTAAACCTACTTTTCTTCCTAAATGTCCCAGTTGGGTTCATGGCATATCATCCCCCAACAAGTGGATTTACCGCCATAGCCTCCCTCCCCCAGAGCCCTCCATGGTCAGCCAGTATATGACCCACTTCTGAGCCCAGCTGCCCTGCCCTGGGAAGAATCAGTCATTCACTCACCTGTACCTGTAGTGTTTACAGAAGGACAGCGGTGATCACACAGGGCATCATTTTTCTTAGACATTTGTCTCTCCTGTAGTGAAGGCCTGAGGGTCACATCTTCTGTTCTTTTTAAGGCAGGTATCAAGGGTGGATGGATGCATGGATGGGTGGTTGGATGGATGGATGAATGGATGGGAAAGAAGCTATGGGAAAATTCTGTGACTCCTGGGACTAGCAAAGTAGCGATAATTCTCTCTAAACATTTTTTTTTTTTTTTTTAAGGAAGGGTGCAGGCAGGAATGAAGGTAAGTAGGCAGGCAAGGAGGAAAGGAGGAGGAAGGAGCATTTATTTTATTTTTATTTAGTTGTTCACATTGGTTATTCCCCAGGACCAGGGACGAGAATCCAGGTCCTTGGGATGTACATGGATTGTGCTCCTTTGGAGATGGACTGGCCTAACCGCTACTCCACCAGGGTGCATGTCTCTCTAAACTTTAATGGCCCCTCTTGGAGCGATTAAACTGAGACTCTTCCATCACTCCATCTAGAGCATTCAGGAGAATGAAATAACCCTCTCTTCCCTTACAGGAGACTTGCCTAAAGACACAGTACAAATAAAAGGATTAACATGTCTGAATGCAGGACATTGAAATGTTGACACTGCCAGCTCCTCCCATTTCTTAAACAAAGCCTCAGTGTACTTCTGGGGCCAAAAAGAGTGGGTGGATTGAGAAGGGGGATGATGCAGAGATGGGGGGCTGCGCTCAAAGCTACGGGTTTGGGAGACGTGTCTCAACACACACAGGAGAGGGGAGGAGAAACCAAATCAGGCCCAGGCAATATTCTAGCTAAGAAACACGCTGGAAAGATTCGGACTGTCTGAAGGCAGACTTACTCTGTGAAACCATCTTTCTTCGCTGACTAGACACCAGCTTCTCTGTTCAGGTGAGTATCAGCAGCAACCCAGCTCCTCATGATCTTTGAAAAAGACATCATCACTCCCTCTTTTGCATAGATGGAGACGCTGGGTGTGTTGTTCACAAATGCATGTAACTGGGCACCCGCAGGGAAGGAGACTTAGGAGGGGTGAGCCAGGCGGAAGTGAGCAGGGTGGAAGAAGATGGAGGAGGTGTGGCCAGGCAGAAATGTCAAGGACAGCCCAAAGCAGAGAGAGGGGGATGGAGTGTGATCAATGGAGCAAGGGGAGGTGTAAAGAGCCACTTAGTAAGCACTCAGTGCCAACAGCCACATGGGGTATATACTATACTCATTTCACACACACACACACATGCACGCACACACATGCACACACACATACATGCACACACATTTATTCCTCCATTTGACTGGGAAGTGAAGGATTTGGAGTCAAGAGACCAGGTTCGTCTTGCATCTTTGTGCATCATAAAATTACGACTTTGTATCTCCCAATGAAAGGGTATTACACATCAAGCCCTAAGAGGCCATAAGACTCCACATACATTAGTAACATTTCAAAGACGCACCTCACTGCTGCTTTGCTATGGCTGTTCCCCACTGAGTTGGTGGTGTTTGGCTTGACCTCGCTGTGCGGTGAGCAGACCCCCGGGCTGACTTCTCTGGTGCTCTGTTCATGACCATGGTGGACACCTCACCTCTGGTCCACCCGTCCCCTGCCTCCTGTTCGCTCCCCTGCTCAACCCCTTCCTTGCTCATCCACGCCTAGTATCACTTCTTTCAAATTTTCCCCTTGAAGGCAGCTCTGAGTTCTTCCTGAGGATTAATTTCACACTCTCAGAACAAGGTTTTCACTCTTTTGGAGGGGCTCTGGGGCCTACCTCCCTTGCCTGTTCCTCCCCAGGCAGTCTGAGTAATGTTTTCAAATATAGACGAGAAAATAAAGAGGAGCTCAAAGGAAACCAATCATTCTGAAATACAATTACCAAAATATTTTTAAAGTAGTGATGTAGTAATATATATGCTTCTCCATTAATGAACTCAATAGGAAACTACTGGCAAGACTAGTAACCACTGGAGTTTTGAAGCAGTGACACACAAAGAGGACATTGCAAATACCTGCTACCACGATAAAGGGCTTTAAAGCTATCAGTTATCACTGCTAATAGTAATCTGGTTAGTTGTCTACATTTGTCATTTAAGGAAAAGCTACATTTCAGGAAGAGGTTAGTGAAGACAAAGATGTCAGCCAAAGTCAAGGACTCCTTTTAAATCCTCTGATTAATCTCTTGGGTGAGCGGAGGAGAGAGAGGGTACCTATGGTTTCCAAGCTAGACACACTTGTTTTATTTTTTAAAGGAAAGGTGAAGGCAGGAATAAAGGCAAATAGGCAGAGGTAGGAAGAGAAAGGAGAAAGCATTTTATTTATTTTATCTAGTTGTTCATCTTGGCTGTTTCCCTGGCCCCTTAATCCAGGGAACTTGGCATGTGTGTGGACTGCATCCAGTGGACTAAACCACTAGGCCACCTGGGTGAGACACTTGTTTTAGAGCAGAGTTTTTCAAAATGTGTTCCCAGGACCAGCACCATTAGCATCACCTGGGAACCTATTAGAAGTGTTACCCTGTCATAGAGAGCTGATGACCCCCACTACATTGACTGAATCAGACATTTGCGGTCGGACCCAGCAATCTGTGCCTGAACAAGCCTGCAGGTGTTTCTGACATGCGCTCAGGCTTGAGGAACACTGTCCGAGGGGTAGATGAGGAACGATGTCTGAAGAAGAATGCATGGTCAAGATGACCGCTCACCCCGAACGGCCTAGGAATGATCGACTGCCTTCTGTTTGCCTCTGGGCCGCCTTTAAGTTATCCTGATGATGTGGAGTTAAATCACTCCAAATTTGGCCATGTACAATGAAGTGCTACAAAGTGGCTTCTGTCACCATCACCATGAGTGCAGCTGCAGAGACAGGAGCTAAGGTTTCACTTCTTTGTGCACCTAAAAAAGTAGTTAGCCTTCTAATTATCTCCATAACTGTGAGAAAACTTGCTGGATTTATTAGCACCCTTATTTACACTCAGAAATAACTAGATACCCTCTATAGCTTTCTAATGATCTCCTTGAGAAGGGAGACATTTTTCAAGACATCTGCCGGCATTACTGAGTCATTATGGGGCCATTTAGACCTGTTCCACACAGAATGGAGCACTTTTAAATTCATCAGTGTTGGGGAGGACTTTGGATCTCCATTGCTCATGAGCCTATAAAGCCAGTTTCTTTGTCCCCAGTCTGCCCCTCTTCCCTCAGAGATGCTGCAGCATCTTTCTCCAAGGCTCTGGGAAGAGGACCCTCACATGGGTGGGCTGGCAGGACGGGCTGCCCGATTTGCAGACAGAAATCTCAGGGAACTCTGACCCTACTTTTTTAAGGAACTCTGAGCCTGTTCATTCCTCCCCAATCTCCTTCGGGGAAAGACTGTTGGAACTCTGTTACTCCAATTCTCTGACCCCAAAAGCACAGGTTTTTGGGAGGAACAACCAAGATGAGCAACTAAACAAAAAAAAATGTTTCTTCCTCTTAAGAAAAAAAAGGACAGGTTTTGAAAGGGTCTAGGCACACATTTAAGCAATACAGTGTGATTTCCCTCTAGCTGGACCTGACTCGTCCCTGGACTCCAGAGGACTGAATTTTAGGACCGAGTGCTCCGGAGGAGCAGAACCAGCCACGGGAGAGAAGCATTCCTCCATTTCTCCAGCAGGTGGCACCATAACTATATCTTCTGCGCCTCCGCCACCAGGGAAGGCATCTGCGTTTGCAAACCCGGGATGTGTGTCCACCTGGGATGCTCTGTTTCTGTGTTTAGGGTTTTAATATCTTTTACAAAAGCCAACTAACTCCAACTAACCTTCTCTGAACTACTCTCCTCCCAATACCCGCAATGTTTCAGAATCTTTATCAGAGCAACCTTAGTAACCTTGCCAGAAATAATTCTTGATGGTGCCTCTAGACCCAGAGCACTGAAGAAGAATTTGTGCAAGTAGTAGTTATGCTGCGCCGCGCAACCTTTTGTGATTTAACCTTGGAAGTCATGTAGTGTCCCCATTGTTGAAGTAGTCAGAAGCCAGAAAGCTTTGAGAGGAAGGGAGAGAAACCCTGGCTTTTGATAGAAGTGTAAAAAAACAAACAAAAAACAAAAAAAACCTCGCCACTGTGTTTTGAAACTACTACACTTAATGACTTGAAATGAGCTTTGCTATATCCACCTGTAGCTCTACACTTAGTAAATCTAGTCCTTCTTCTCTATTCTAAACCTATTTTTCAAGTTTCACGGCAGCCTCCAGAAACACCTAAGGTGCATGACCCAATTCATAAAAGGATCCTTTGGGATGAGGCAAGAAAACAACATTTCATTTATATTTTAATTTTAGCTCTAAAGTTTAAAATGAAGCTTACTAGTGTTTCATACAAAGATTGAGGCTGAACTACCTTCAAGCCACGTTTCAGCTGGGACTACAGCACCTGCTGTATTCAAGATGCTCCGAGAGAGGCCGGCATTCACCCCAAAGGATGGTCAGTGGGACCTGCAATCATTTGTCCTTCCGGTCAAGAAATGACTGAGTGATGGGACGATCACATCTAAGGAAATGACTCAGACTCAGAGACATAACAAACTCAAAAAGATTTTGCAAATCATCTTTAGATTGAAAGATGAAATTAATGTAAGTAGAATAAGGAAAAAAATGGACACAACAGTGAGATAACACTGTACACTTATTAGAATAGTCTGGGTCCAGAACACTGCTAACACCAAATGCTGGTCAGGACATGAAGCGGCAGGAACTCCTATTCTTCGCTGGTGGGCATGCAAAGTGGTGCAGCCACTGGGGAAGACAGTTTGGCAGTTTCTTACAAAACTAAACATACTCTTACCGTGCGATCCAGCTCCTTGTGATCATGCTCCTTGGCATTTGCCCAAAGAAGCTAAAAATTTAGGTTCACATAAAAATCTGCACACAGGTTATTAATAGCAGCTTTACTTATAATTATATGCCAAAACTTGGAAGTAACAGAGCTGTCCTTTAATAGGGGAATGAGTAAATATTTGGTACATCCAGACAATGAGCTATTTATTCAGCGCTAAAAAGAAATGAGCTATCAAGCTATGAAAAGACATGGAGGAATCTTAAGTGAATACTCCTTATGTGAAAGAAGCCAATCTGCATGACTCCAACTATGCCACGTTCTGGCAAAGGCAAAACAATGGAGACAGTGAAAAAGACCAGTGGCTGCCAGGGGTTAGGGAGAAGAGAGGGGTGAATAGGCAGAGCACAAGGATTTTCAGCACATGGAGACTACTCTATATGACACCATAATTGTGGACACAATTGTCCAAATTCATGTAAAGCACAGCACCAGCAGTGGACCCTGATGTAAGCTATGGGCTTTCGGTGACGATGGTGTGTGTCGCTGCAGCTGATCAGATGGCCTGCACAGGTGGAGGCTGTTCATAATGGGGAGGCTATGTGTGTGGGGGGGGCTGAAGGTATATGGGAAATCTCTGTACCTCCCTTTCAATGTATTGTGAACCGAAAACTGCTCTAAAAATAGCCCGTTAGCATATTTTTTTAAATAGTAAAGTAGGCACTTTCAGCTCCTGGCGACACCTCCACTGCTATGTTATAAGATAAAAACAGTGATACCCTAATCAGAGCAGACAAGGTCAGACCAAAAAAATCATTATCATGGTTATTTGAAATAGAAATCCATATCTACTATCATTATGATTGATGTCCTGTTAAAAAGAAGGTATTAAAATGCTATAGGTAATTTTATACCTCATCCCATTAAAATTATTTTATGTGTTTTATAATGTACATAACATAGCATACAATGTATTTAAATTCCATACATGAAACATGCTCAAGTATGTTTTTCTGATGTAGTATATGAACAAGATAGTATAGAGACTGATGGACTGTATTCCATCTTTCCATTAGTTTAGCAATGATATGTATATATACTGTAATAAATACTAAAGACATGAAAATAAATAAGGCCTTTGTCTTCATACATTTTGGAAGGGGCAGCTACAGTATGTGATAAAAAATGTAATTGAAAAAGTGGTTTGACAATTGTTTACAACTTACTCTAAGACACTTAACTAACAGGAGGACAGGTCTACCTGGGGAGACCATGAGGCAGGGCTTCACAGAGGTGGGGACAGCTGATCTGGGCTAAGAATGACATGCTGACCTCTGTGACCTTTACATGGTGGCAGACATTGCTTTTGCTCCAGCTCTTCTTTGAATTTTCCCCATGTCTGTGGTATCTTCTGAGTACGGTGATCAATTTTGCACACAACGTCACAGGGAGCAGAGAAGGGGAGTATTTCCAAACATCTTCCTGCTAACACTGGGAGCTGGACATGCACCCTGTGAAGGCAGGGCCCCCACCTCGCATGTATTTGCAAACCGCCACTGGTTATGCTGCCTGCCGGATGCATCATGACCTCTTGATTAATGCCGTGCAATTGTATCACCTTGAATTGTAAACTGATGTCTTGGGAAAATACTAATAATTGCTGTGCCTTCACATCAGATTCCCCATCCACATACATAGGTTGTTATCCACCCCCAGGCCGCTCACTTGCCTCGGTTTACCAGTCCATTATCGGCCCACTCACGAGCCTTTATGAGCTCTTCCTGAATTGTTTCCATCACAGATCTCTACCTGTGTATTTCCCCTTCTTTTAGCCTCTAGCTTCAAATGTCAGTCATCTCGCTGGTGTAGGAGATGAAGGAAGACAGCCTCAGCCTCAGAGGCCATAGCAACAAAACAAACAGACCCATCTGTTGCTAATACTGATTGTGTCTTAGTATTATCATTTCCAGAACACAGTATGATAACTGGGTCTCTGCTACTTTTTTCTATGTCATCAAAGACCCCTTTATGTATTCCTAACTTGGAAATAAAGTCGCTGTCCCCACCCAATTATTGAGAGAATAAACATCCATGTGTGATTTCCTTATTGGAAGCAGTGTTCCTTTTGTTTTTTGGGGGGGAAGCAAAGTTCCCAGTTTCTCATGGTGGAATTATCCATCATGTGGTATTTGACCAGCACATTCAGGAAACGGATAGGATATTTGTGTGTAATGGGTAGAGGCTGCACCCTGTGGCTCGGTGGCTAAAGCGCAGGCCATGTCAAGCCTCTGGACTCAGGTTTGAGATCTGAGGCTAAGAGAAAAAAAAAAAATGGATATGGATATGGTTGCCGAAACATTGATCAGAGGACGCCAAACTTGAGAAACTTGCAAATAGGGATCCGAGATGAGAATTTAAGTGCCCTCGTTCTAGGATAAAACTGTCAGTATTTGTATGGGAAGTCACAGTCAAGACTTCTGCAGTGTCAACCTGGGTAAACAGCCCTTTTCCTTGATGAAAGGAAAAGTTGAATAAAGACCTATGGGGTCCACAGAGTTGAAGCCGCTGGAATGCAGTATCTGTGGGATGTTCTTGGTCCCAAGTAATAGAATATACATGAATTAGGGACCTATTTGGCTTGCATAAATAAAATGTCCAGAGGCAGTGGAAACTTCAAGTGCGGTTGGATCAGAGTTCAGGCTTAGTTTCTCAGGAATTCTTAAAAGTTGCTGCTCCTCTATCTGTGAGGGCCTTGCCATCCGGCTGTCTTCCCTCGCGGTGGCCACATGGCTAGAGTAGTTCCATCACCTATCACTGCTTCCAAACGGAGTCTTCTCTTTCTCTGTTGGATTCAGGTATGGATGTCCTGCACCTCTCTCTGACTCGACAAACAGAAAACATTCAGGACTGTATGTGAAATGTCATGATGGCCTAACCCAGGCTGCATGACCACCCTTTTAACCAGTGATTGTGGCAGCAGGGGTGGAATGGTACTGTTCATTTTAAGGCAGTCAAGACTCCCTTACCACACAGCTGCTACGTAAGGGAGGACAGGAGGGTCATCGAAGGAAAATCTGATGGTGTTAGGAAGGGAGAAAGGATGATGAATGGCGTCTGGTACAAATGTCCCACTAGGACATTGTTTCTGGGTTCTGCCAGAATCAAGGGGCTGTCAGGAGAGAACGGGAAAAGTCTAGGCGAGCAACTGAACCACAGTGGTGAACTGAAGTCGCTACAAGGGAGCTAAGTGAAGGTTGGACTCAGGTGGGCAGGGAACTGAGTTAAAAAGAGCAGGACTAGTTTTTTGTAAAATCCTTTTTGAAGTTTTGGCAAAGTATTAGTGGTGCTGTGAGAACAAGGGTAGGGTTTATTGGCGATCTGAGCCAGTGTCAAGTTCATAACTGGCCCTTGAAGCCATCAGCGTAGTGCTAATAAGCCAGAGAAAAGAGAAAGGAATGGCGACAAGGTTCCTTGGTTCAGGACTCCACCCAACTAAGGACTTCTCTGGTGTTGACTCCTATCTTTCATGATGCAAAAGAAGATGAAATTCTTTTGCAGTTGTTCTGGGGAGCGCGCACCTTCCACTGTTGTTCTGGGGAGCGGGCACCCTCCACTGTTGTTCTGGGGAGCGAGCACCCTCCACTGTTGTTCTGGGGAGCGGGCACCCTCCACTGTTGTTCTGGGGAGCGGGCACCCTCCACTGTTGTTCTGGGGAGCGGGCACCCTCCACTGTTGTTCTGGGGAGCGGGCACCCTCCACTGCTGGGAAATTGAGAGGTGCTTTGGGTCAGTCCAGCAGTCCTCAGGCCTTCTGGTCCTGCTGCTCATTCCTTCTCCGGTGTCCCCCTTTCTCGCTTCCTTTTTATTCCTCCTGATTCCTCTTCTATTTCCTTTATCTTTTGGCTTTCCCTTTCCTCCTCCTCTTCTTTGTAGTCACTTTATTTCTCCGCCTTCTTTTTTTTCTCCTCTGCCTCCGTATCACTCCACTCCATTTTCTTTTTCCTTCCCTCTGACATCTCACAGATGTTTGACTTTTTTAAAACAACTCTAAATTGATTTGAATGATTGGGGTTATTTAATTACCAAAATGTAAGTGATTTGAGTCATCCTTTTCCTTACAGACTTAAATTCGATAACAAATTATTGCAGAATGTGGAGAAAAGATTAGTCAACAAAATCAGGTAACTGGGACCACCCATGCAGGTCTCAGTTCATAGCAAACTGAGAAGAAGGCATCAAGATTCCTATATAACCCTTACCCCTGCTCCCCCACCCCACCCCAGAGCCTCTTCCATTATCAATATCCCTCACCAGAGTGGTCCATTTGTTACAGCTGATGAACCTACACTGACACATCATAACCATGAAAGTCTACGGTTTGCTTTAGGGTACACCGGTGATGTCATGAATTTGGACAATGTGTAATGCTTTGTATCCATTACTATACTATTACAGAGCAGTTTAACTGCCCTAAATATCCTCTATGCTCCATCTGTTCACCCTTCTCTCCTCCCCACTTGGCAACCCACTGATGTATTTGCTATCTCCATAGTTTTATCTTCTCCAGAATGTCATGTAATTAGGACCATATAGTAGTCAGCTTTTTTAGAATGACTTTTTTTCATTAGTAGTATGCATTTAATTTTCCTCCAGGTCTTTATAGCTCATTTTTTTTGAACACTGAATAACCTTCCATTTTTTGGATGTACCACCGTTTATTTACCCATTCGTCTCCTGAAGGACATCTTAGTTGCCTCCACGTTTTGTCACTTATGAATAAAATTTTCAAAAACATCTGTGTGCAGGTTTTATGTGAACGTAAGTTTTCAATTCCTTTGGGTAAATACCATTTTCTTCATTTTGAACATAGTTTGATTGGTTATAGAATCTAGACTGACAGGGTGTTTTTTTTTCCTTGCAGCACTTAGAATACGTCATTTTACTGTCTTCTGGATTCCATGGTTTCTGATAAGAAATTAGCCTTTAATTTTATTTAGGATCTTTTCATGTGAAAGTTGCTTCTTTTTCCCTACCATCAAGTTCCTCTCTGTCTTTTGACATTTGATTATACTATGTCTGAGTGTGGGATGTTTTATTTAAAATTTTCTTCTTATTTAGTAGTGTATTAAGCATCTTAGGTATGTAGATTAATATTTTTAATCAAATCTGGAATGTCTTCAGTCATTGTTTCTTCAAATATTTTTTGGCCCACCCTTCTGGGACTCGCAGTATAAATATACATACACATACACACACAGGTGTATATGTGGTGTCCCACAGGTTTAGAGACCCTGTTCATTTTTTAAAAATTCTTTAACTCAGACTATATAGTTTTAATTAACTTATCATAAAGTTTGCTGATAATTTCTTCTGATTGCTCAAAACTGCTGTAGAGTCCCTTCTAGTGAAGTTTTATTTGTTATTATAATTTTGAACTTCAAAATTTCTACTTGCTTACATTTTATAGCTCTTATTTCTTTATTGTTATTCTCTATTTGATGAGACATTGTTCTCATGCTTTTCTTTAGATCTTTTAGCACATTTAGAAGAATGAGTTAGTCTGTGTAGTATGTCCATGTCTATGTTTCTGAAGAGAGTTTTTGTTGATTGCTTTCCCCCCTTCTTGGGTATAGACTAATTTCTTGTTTCTTTACATGTGTTATAATTTTTTTCTATTTTTATTATAAAATAAAAATTTCATGTATACAGTATATAAAATTTAACATTTTATCTCCTTTAATTCAGTGCCATTAAGTACACTCACAATATTGTGCAAACTTTACCAGAATCCATATCCAGAAATTTAATTGTAATTTTTTTATTGAGGTAACTTTGATTTACAAAATAATGTAAGCTTACATGTTCAGGTCCACTATGATCAAATATATGAAAACACACCACACGCACTATCAAATCTCTAATAATCCTCCATCACTGTCCATTGAACCCTAATACCCTTTGCTCCCACTCCCACCTCCTTCCCCTCTGGTAACCTCAGCTCTATTGTCAGTGTCCAAGGATTAGTCTTTGTTTTGTCTGTTTGTTTGCTTTGTTTCTTTATACTCCCCATATGCTTAAGAGAATCTGGGATTTGTCTTTCTCCTTCTGACTTATTTCACTTAGTATAATCCCCTCTAGTTCCATTCATGTTGTGACAAGTGGCAGGATTTCATCTTTTTAGGGCCGTGTAGTATTCCAGAACATTTTATCACCCCAAACAGAGACTCTGTTCATTAAACACTAACTCCCCATCCTCTTCCCCAAATGCCTAGTAAACTTTATTCTACTTTCTGTTTCTATGAATTTTCCTATTTTAGATACCTAACATAAGTAGAATCACAATATTTGTCCTGGAGAGCTTCACTTAATATAATGTATATGGTGTGTATAAGGCTTTCATACATTTTATGGACTCCTTTTTTATGAATATTCTGTTGTGTATATATACACATTTTGTTTTTATCTATTCATGTACTGATAGCAGTTGGATTGTTTCTACATTTTGGTTATTGTGCGTAATTCAGCTGTGAACATTGGCTTACAAGTGTCTGAGTTCCTACTTTCAATTCTTTTTTTTTTTTTTTTTTTTTTTAGAGGAGAAAGAAGGGTGGAAGGAAGGAGGAAACATCTTTATTTAGTTGTTCGCTTTTTGTTTTTTCACCCTGACCCTGGATCTCAAACCCAGGCCCTTGGACTGCATGTGATCTACACACCAGTGTCTCAACTACTTGAGCCAAAGAACATATCAGTATTTTCAGTTCTTTTAGGCATAAATCTGGGGTAGAATTGCTAGATAATATGGTAATTTTATGCTTAATTTTTATTTTTGGAAATGCTGAACTATTTTCATAGCAGCCATAACATTTTATATTCCCATGAGCAATGTACAGTGGTTCAAGTTTTTCCACATTCTTGCCAACACTTACTGTTTTCTGTTTATTTTGATAACAGCTATCTTAATGGATGTGAGTCTTATAGTTTTGTTTCTTTTTTTTTTTTTTTTTTTGGTTCAAAACTGTACTTTTTCAATATACCATGGGGCAATTTTGGAGCTCAGATTTGAACTCCCCCTCCCATGGTTTTTACCTTTGTTGCTGTTTATTGTAGTTATTGCTTTTTTTTTTCTTAGTAACTTTTCCAAATGAATTTAGCAAAATTTGTGTTCTTTATCATATACAGTCACTGAACTCTGTTCCCTTAGCTTAGTGGTCTTCTAATGATTAACAGGGATGCTTTAAAATTTAACAACTGCAACAAAAAGATCTCCCAGTTTTTGCAGAGAGATGCAGAGTCTATGATGGTTATGACTTCAGCACTCAGCCAGGAGGTTTACAACTCTGCCTCAGCCTTCACTTCTTGTGCTGACCTTCAGCACAGAGGTAGAAGTTTGTGAACTTCTGCAGCCTTTTCTGAAAATGAACACAGTCCTCAGCAGGGGTGTGGGTTTCTAGAGTTCCAGGAATATTAGAGTTTTTCAAACCCCTTATTCTCCACAGCATCTCACTCTCACCTGTCTTTCTTCTCCACTTTTGGGTTAGTCTTGTTTCTCCCCACGGTTATCCAGCACCTCCAGCCGCAGAGACGGAAACATTTGCCGGTAAATATTCTTGGAAACTGCCCTCTAGTGGTGGCTTTAGCACTAGGTAAGTTTCAGTAAGGCAACAAAATCAAGACAAAGCTTTAAGCAGGGAGCCATCAGAGAGAGAACTAAGGACAATTTGAGTGAGAACCATTTTCTCCCTCCCATACTGGTACTGGGAATCAGACTGTTACTTTTTTTTTTTTTTTTTAAGGAAAGGTGAAAGCAGGAATGAAGACACATAGGCAGGCAGGAAGAGAGAGAAGGTAGAAGCATTTTATTAATTCTATTTAATTGTTCATCTTGGTTATTCCCTCCTGACTCTGGGGCACAAACCTAAGTCTTTGTGATGTATGTGGACTGTGCTCTGCCAGGAGACTCACCACTGCTCCACCAGGGTGCACTGTAGACTCTTATTTTCAAGGGTCCTGGTGAGCTCAGGAAAATGCCACAAAACTTGCTGTTCTCACTGAGATCCATGCATTTTCTTGAACAAGGGCTCCCCGGATTGCTTGAAACTTTGAGTTTCCAGAGTTTAAGAAAAGTTTTTGCTACTGGCTGTTTCTGCCATTTTTTTCCCATTGCTTTTATGGAGGGGTGGGCTTTTGGAATTTCTTTCTCTACCATTTTTTTTCTGGATATCTCACCCCCCTAAAACACACTTTAAAATCCCAGCACAGTATCTCAAACTCTGGAGGTTCAAATAATTTTCCTCCAACCTAGTGTTTCGTGGAACAGTGTGAGTACTTCTAAAATTCATTCGCCTTCCAAAGGAATAAACCTCTGATCTATGCCATCCTCTCAAGGTTTTTCTTCCAAAGATTTCAAGCTTCTTCCCACAAGGATTAGATTTCCTTTGTGACATTTACAGAATTAGAGGCTATGGGTAATTTTCTCTCCCTTTAATGTCAGGGAAACTGAAATTCAGAATCTTTCTGATTTGCTCAAGGTCATGCAGGAGGTGGGGCTAGAAGGAAAACCCCAGGTCTCTTGCCTCCCCACCTACTGCTCTCTCAGTGGGATGAAACTGGGGAGAGACGTGTGCAGATTGCTCTGTGTGGGTGAAAGAGAAATTCGTCCTCTCAATTACTTTTAAGTACCGGCTTCAGATGATCTCTCTGCTCTCTTTTATTCTTTGTGTCCCCCTCTCCCATCCCCACACATCACAAAAAAAGAATTTCTCCAGGCTCTTAAACAGGCTACCACCCTCCCTGGCTTCTAGAAAGAGAATGTTCTCATTCCAGGCATTACTTCTAAAAAGCACACTCTTTTGGGGTTCTCTGCTGCCTGATGAGGTCTGCGATGGAGAATCACACGTTAGGTTTAGAGAAGGGGACTCTCGCTTCACAAATGAGGACACGGTCCTAGTTGTCTGTCTGCATTGGAGAGGTTCTGCCTTGCATGCATAGCACATTTATCTAACTTGCTAACTAGGCTGCTGTGGTCCAGGAGTGTAGGCTACAGAATGAGTGTGTCTTCTGGCATTGGTGATGCTCTGGAACTCAGACTAAACTGCTGCAGCAACTAGATACTATGTTGGTTAAACACAACAAAAAGTTTATTTCTCTTATTTAATCCAGGCCGTTTGTTCTAGTTATTGCGTGTGCATGTGTGTATGTACAGTGCTGTACTCCACACAGTCATTTAGGGGCCCAGCTAATGAGAACTACCATCATTTATGCATGATTTCCAAGGTCATTCTGTCCTTGTCATTCTAGCCTATGGCAAGGGAGAAAACCTGGGAGTTTTATAGGACAGTTCTCAAAGTGGTCCACATTATGTCACATTCTTTCAGAGACAATATAGCTACAAGGTCATATTGCAATGGAGAGGTTGGGAAAAGCCATGCAGATGGTCAGTTGTATACCAGGCTACAGGTCTGTGATTAATGAAGTTGGGGGAAATGATATTTAAATTCCTATATCTAGTACTGATCAGGTGGAGATACTCATATACTGGATGGTGGGATAAATGACTGAGTGAATAGATGAATGAATGAATGAATGAATGAATGGAGTGCTTTTTTTCTGGCTACACAGAGAAAGTTTTCTGGAGCCTTCTGTATTTTATTTTCTGTGTAAGAGTTTGCCCCCAATGTTTCTCTACACTCCCAGAAAACATCTCCATATGAATGTATGGGAAAATAATTTTATATATACTAGGGGTGGAATGGGGTGAGGATATTCTTATTGGTGTGAATTCTAACTTTACAAATGAATTAGTTATGGGTTTTTGTTCACTAATTGCTTTCATGCTTTCTTTTTTAATAACTTTTTTGGTTTACACTTTGCAGTTACTTTTGCTACTATTGCTTTTATAGAAACACAGAACATCAGTAAGGAACCTTGCTGACTACCAAGTCCAACTCTCTGTGGATTCAGATGCAGTCTCCCTCAACGGCTGTTCTCTCCTTCATTGTCAGCAATTTTAGCTGCACCTGGCTATCCTGAATAAAACCTACATTTCACAATCTTTCTGGGAGTGCTGTGTGATCATGTGACAAGGTTCTAGCCAACGGAAGGGCAGCTCCTAGGAATCTTACTTAAGCAACAGTGCACATATGACTTTTATCTTCATCATTTCTCCCTCTATCCTGTCACTATCTTGGCCAGGAGGCTGACATCCTGTGCAGTGGAGCCACAAAGGAGGAGGAGTTTGGCTTTGCGTCGACCTTCAATTCCCTACCTAAACTTTAATGCGTGAGAGAAAGGATCTATTATTCTTAAGCCACACTTACTTGGGTTGAATCTTCCAGGTGAGTCATACTCGAATCAATACATTATGTGGTAGATAGGAAAATCAAGTCCCAGAGACATGAAGAGACTGGGGCCTGTAATGCTGAGGTATGGCCACATGTGTTCTTCACTAAAGAAAAGTCAAGGTGAGCTAGACAAAAGGACCCCCCCCAAAAAAAAAGTAAAAGCAAAACCCCTCAACCCGTAATAGTGAAAACAATAAAAATACTGATATGAGGAAAAAGGAAATTTGATAGAACACATAGTTCTCTGCTCTAAAACCACTGAGGGTTGGCTCACCCTTGACACAAGCTCAGAAAATCCTTTTCCTCGTCACACAGGTAGCTCCATTTTCTAGTTTCCCTTGAAACTGGTTGGTCAAATGACTAAGTTCCATTCACTGGAACATGAGTGAAGACCTGTGCACCACCGTCCATTACCCCACATTGCCCATGTCTGTCCTCTGTGCTCCTTACCCATCCAGCCACTGCATGCCAAGGACTTTAAGGTCCTGGCTGAGAGAGGCAGGGGCCTTGAATCACACCAAGGGAAGCCATTTGTCCAAAAACAGTGACTGGATTTACGTGGGTGGAAAATAAGCTCATGTTTTTTAATTTATTTATTACAACCATACAAAATAGAGTCTCTTCCTGCTCTCTGTCTCAGTGCCATCTGCACTGGAAGTTCAGCTTGTTGGGCAGATTTGGAGCCTGAGGCAGACTCTTGTTGACATAGCTACCATGGATGGGGGAATTTTCAGTCTGTCCTGGACTCTGACTGAATGCCCCAAACATCACTGTTGCCTCTAGGTGACATGGACCTTTGCACCTTTCTGGTCTTCTTGGTTCCTATCTCTAGGGAGGGAGGCATTGCCTGCTACCCTGCCTGATCCCTGATACTGAGCCTTGGCTCCACCCTGTCTCTGAAGATGTGTTTTCATGCTTACCTTGTCCTTAATTTCCTCTCCATTTCTCATTTAATATTACTTGCCTCCAGGGTGATTGCTTAACCCACTCCTTTAAAGAATAAGTAAATGATAAAACGAGTCTTGACTTCTTCACCAGGATCTAGTTTTTCAAAGTAAACAGAAGTCTGTGGTCTCTTTGCATGTTCACCAGTTTTTTTCTGTGTTTTTTTTTTTTTTTTAAACCTAGTATTTTTGGGATCACCCACAAAATTGCTATTCATCTTCTAAGTAAATCTCTGGCTCCCCACACATTAGCCGTGAGCCTTAACTGGCAGTTCCTGAGCCCAGGGAGAGAGCATAGCTGCAGTTCTGGGCTCTGCCCACTTCCTCAGAGCCTCCCTTGTGTGGAATTGACCTGTCAGAAGACACCTGCTTCCGGCTGTTCAGATTGTTCTGAGTTTGAGGCACTTTTGCTTTAAGTCTGTGGCAGCATCTGGATCTCTGTGATGATTCTATCTCTGCACCCTTTCTCCGGCCCCAGGGGAACAATCTTCCCTCTTTTGGTTGATTTGATATCTGTTACTTCCCCCAAACTCAACGAGTCACCTCAACAATAGTGTTTCCACAAACTCTGGGATCCCCCAAAAATCTTATCTATCAAACGGGGCTAAGAATCACTTTCCTGCCTACCCTAGATAATTGTGAATATGAAACAGGAAGTTTGTGAAACCATGGACGCTGCTGAGTAGCATATAAATGAAATAGATACACTACTTTGTTCTTAGAAAAGATGTAGCATTATCTTTTCAGTTTCCAATTCCCTCTGGCCCCTATCCCTAACCCAATAGGATTTGGTGCTTCCCTGGGAAGGAAAAGGGAGGTGTGATTTCCTGGGCCTCCTTAATTAAGCCTCCTTTTGCTTCCACTCGTTCTCACATCCTTAGACTTGGGCAGGAGATCTCCCTCCATAGTTCAAGCATCTCCTTCCAGGACAGTGGGGTATATCCTACACCCTCTCTTGAAACTGACAGACCTACCTAGCTCAGGTGGAATCTGTTCTGGCTCCTCAGGGAAGGGGATGAGACCTTCCAGTGGGGCGTGTGTGTGTGTGTGTGTGTGTGTGTGTGTGTGTGTGTGTGTGTGTTCCTCCTTCTTGACCTCGCACTTCGGCAGCAAACCCGGGCGTCTGGAAAACGGTTTTAATATACTGCCCCCGACCCCAGTCCTGTGCCAGGTCA
>RJWH01010002.1:0-19155 GCA_004363575.1 Solenodon paradoxus
AAAAAAAAAAAAAAAAAGGCGGGGGGGGGGGCGCAGGTAAGAAGGCATAGAGGTGGGAGGCAGTCTCATTTGCCGAGGTATCTAGGGGGATACTACCAGCCCTGTGAGGGGCAGATTGCAGTGCCTACAACTTCCAAGTTAAGGAATTTGGCTAGTTTGTAGGATCTCGGTTAAATGGAGAATGGGCGCCCCCTGGGGGCAGTGCTCGGTAGTGGACGCTGGAAAACACGGAAGAACAGGGACCGGGGTAGGGGTGAGAAAAGATGAGATTTAAGATGGGTGTAGCCTGCCCGCCGCAGTTGTCTTCTCACAGGAGCTAACACTGGTCGGAATGATGGATTTCTGGAATCCCAGAGCAAGTGGGCTTGAAGGGACCTCCGAGAAGGAATTACCAACAGGTGTCTCATGCCAGCCCCTGAGCTGGGCGCTTTCGTGAACACTGTTTTTAGCAGTCCTCGCTCGGCTTCGCGGTCGCTCTCATTATTTCCATTTTTCAGATGCAAAAACCGAGGTTTAGCGACTTCCCAAGGAGGGCCAGGGATTCTATATGACTCCAGAGCCTTTTCCCTGGAGCCCTCACGACTCGAATGATACTGATTCTCTGAGGTTTGAGAGAACAGGCATCGAGTATGCTGTGCCAAGCTTTCTAAGGGACTTTTCGGAGAGAACCACGCCTCCCTTGTCGCGGCAATACAGATTACTGTTGTTTTAAGATCCCTCCCCTGGATACAAGAAGTCCTGGCCACACCGGGAGGCGAACGTTATATATTCCTGGATCGCCCGTACGTCTTTCCCTTTCACCTGCACCGATCCCACTGGTGACATAAATTCTCCCCTTAAATGATCCCCTTTTACTAGCGAATGACGGCGTCGGACTACATTTCCCGACAGGTAGATCAGAAGTGGGCGGTGGAGAGAGGAGGAAGGAGGCTCTCGGTTTCCGTCGGCGAGCAATTTGGCGTGTCCGAGGTGATGCACTTTTCTCCGGCCCACGTCCTTTCTCTGCATAGCTGCGGCCGGGACTACGTCGTCCGGCAGGCCCTGGCGCAGGGGCGCGGGCTGGGCCGCCATCTTCCCTGTAGTCCTTTCCCCCGTTTCTGCAAGGAGTCGCCTTCGTGCGTGGACTACAAATCCCACATGGCCGCCGTCCCTGCCCTTCGGCCGCCATCTTCGCGGGAGTCCCCGCCCATTTCCCCTTCCATTGTCTCCACAGAAGAGAATACACTGGAGCCGGGAAGACTGCAACTCCCAGCAGGCTCCGCGCCACTGGGAGCACGGGAGTTTCGCTCTCACAGACGGGCGAGGTGCCCAAGGTGATAGAATGAGGCGATCCGGAGCGCCTAGGTAGCCTGCCATCTTTCTGGTAGTCTCCTTAGCCTCCTGGTCCCGCCATGCCTAAGGAACGCTAGCAGCTAGAAAACTACTACTCCCATCGCACCTCATAAGATCGACTCCTAGTCAGGTGTACACCCCTCTTCCGCCATCTTGCTTGTAGTCCTCGTTCCTTTTCACCTTTCCATTGTTCCTGACGAGTAGAAATGGCAGCGGGAAGCCAGCAGATGGACTGCGACTCCCGTCAGGTACCACACACGCGGAGGGTTGTGGACAGGAGGGCGTATGAGCGCCTGGGAAGGAGGTCGGGTCGAGGGAGAAGGCCATCTTGTTTGTAGTCATCGTTCCCGCTCCTTCTCTATGCTCGGCAACGGGGAGCCTCGGGCCCTCGGGACTATAACTCCCGGCATCCTCGGCGCCCGGCGTGGCACGCCCTCCGCCATCTTGTTCGTAGTCCCCCCTGGCCCCAGCGTCCCGTTGGTCTCCGGTAGCACCCGCGACCGCCGGACCACGACTTCCGTCGTGCCCTGCGCGTGTTGGTCTGGGAAAGTAGAGGCGGTGGGGGAAGGAGGGGGCGGGGGGCGGGGTTCCTCTGGGAGAAGGAGGGAGTAAAGAGGAGGAGGAGGGAAGGAGGAGGGAGGGGAGGGGGTAGAGAGGAGGAAGGAGGAAGGAGCTCAGGAGGGATGAGCGAGGCGGCCAGGGCCCCGGGCCGAAGCTGCGCGGGGCCGGGGGACCAGGGGGGCTGAGGCACCCAATTGCCCCCTCCCCCTTTCCCTGCCCCCTTCCATCCTTTCCTTCCACCCTCCAGCTCGAGGAAGGGGGTTTATTCAAATTTTATTTAAATCCCTATCTCCGGAGGGTCGCGCGCTGGGGGGAGGGGGAGAGGGCGGGGGCGCACGCAGGCTGGGGGGCGGGGCCGGAGCAGCTTCCTTTACCCCCCTCCGCTCGCCCCGTTGGCGTAGGGAAGGGGGCCGCAGTCCAGAGGCGGGCCCAGGGGAGGGGGGCAGGTTACAGGGACCCCCCCCTCCCCGGGTACCGGCGGTGGGCGGAGCTTGAACCCCGGAAACGGTGGGGGGCCCGGGCCTGGCCCTGGACCCCTGGGCAGTGGGGGCCGGGAAGGGGCCAGTTAAAGGTCCGGGGGCGCTGGGGCGAGGCGGGGCGAGGCGGGGCGGGGGAGGGGAACTGGGACTCGGACCCCGGACTGTGTGGGGCCCGGGCAGAAGCTGAGCACCCTGCGCCCGAGGAGCCCCCGTTGGCCTGGGGGGGCTGAGGGACTGAGCCCCCCAGAACAGGACCTCCCCCTGGAAGGGCCGCGCCGCAGCCCGTGGGAGGGCCTCGCCCCCGGCGCCCCCCATCTCCACTCGCCGCCTTCCCGGCCTCCGCCGGAGGGAGGGGCCGAGCGCCCTCGGGGGGCCGTGGACCCCGGCGTTCTGAGCGTTCCGCGCCCCGCGCCGCCCGGCCCCCCCGCCGCCGATGGCCGCCGACCCGCCGGGAGCTGCCGAGAAGGGAGAGATGGCTCCCGGGACACGTGTGAGGTGGGTTCATGCGGCTCCTCCTCACCCCAGACCTGGGCAGCTTCCACTCCCATTCATCCTCAGCCCGGTCTCTCTCTACCTTCCCCGCCCCCAACCTCACCCTCTCTGCTCCAAACTCCTCGTCTCCAACCCTCCTTCCTGTTACCTCTCAACCCTGGGGAACTGGCCTTCCTTCCTGGACCCTGCTTCCCCTTGCAGACCCCCATCCCCGCCTGCAGTCGCCGCCCTCCAGGCCCCTTCCCTGAAGCGCTGGAGGGCCCCTTCCCCCTTGGATGGGTCTCGAAGTCCCTGGAAAGGGGGAGCTGGGGTAAGACTCTGGCCATGCAGAGACCCTCCAGGCCTGCTGAGTCCGTATGGGATCTTGGAGGATCTGGTTTCCATGGGAAGGGGAGCCCAGGGGATTCCAGACAATTAGGGATGGAAAGCAGCCTGGGAATCTAGGGGTGGGAGGGGGGTACATGTAGCAGTGAGCCCATTCCGAGTTCAGTGGAGATGTCAGGCTAGATTCTAGAATCCAAGGGGATCTGGGAGATTGCCTCGGTTGACCCGAGGGATCCAAGAGGTGGGTGTCTTGGAGCAGAGGGATCTATATGGGGCGAGGAGGAGAGACTCTGAAGCAGCATCTCGGGGGTGGGTGGGTTTCAGAGCCCTGGGAAGGTGGGCAGTAGAGTGAATCTTCAGGGATGTGGAAGGGGCAAGGATCGCCTTAGATCCGGTGAGGATATCTAAGTTTGGGGGGAAGAGATCTTGGGTGGTAGTTTTGTGTGAGGAAAGATGTCTGGCACTTCCGCCCAGGAATCTGTGCTCATCTTGGAGGTAAATCTGGGGTACTTCAGCATGGGAAGAACGTGGGGTGTAGTACCTTTGGATCACCAGAAGAGTTGGGACCCCTGTTGAGGTCACGCCACAGACCAGGGGCCCTGGGTCTCCAAGGAGCTTCTGTGTGGAGATGTCAGGGGCAAGGGTTGTGTCCCTTCATTCTCCCTGGCCTAGGAAGGGGGTGCTGAGGAAGTGTTAGAGGAAGAGTGGGTCAGGGAGCCCTTCTCAGCTCCTAGAGGAGCCAGGTGAGCTGCTTGGGAGAGAGGCCTTGAGCAGACAGTGGTATCCCCGACCCGCTGCAGGAGAGGTGATCACCTTGCTCCTTATGTCCTGGGTAGGAGGGCAAGCTCTGGCTGCCCAGCAGTGGTGGAAATGCTATGTATCGCCTAGACCAGGGCCCCCAGCAGGCCCACCTGACCCTGCCATCGTTCACCCACAGCCCTCGGCGTTGCTGACGCCCCCAATGTCGTCGAGCAGCCGGGGGCCGGGGGCCGGAGCGCGCCGACGCCGAACCCGCTGCCGCCGCTGCCGGGCCTGTGTGCGAACTGAGTGCGGGGACTGCCACTTCTGCCGAGACATGAAGAAGTTCGGGGGGCCCGGGCGCATGAAGCAGTCGTGCCTGCTCCGGCAGTGCACTGCCGTGAGTTCTGCTCCCACTGATTTGGGCACCTTCAGGACTCTGGGCACCCTTCCCCAGCTGACCCAAGGGCCTTTCTGGGTGGACGGTGGTTGCTTTAGAGTTGCTGTGTGTTCACACATTCATCGCTGACTTGTTAGGTGTTCACCCATTTTTGTCCTCAGTTCCCATCTGGGGACAGGCCAGTGTTAGGGTACACAGAAGACCCAGCCCAGTTCCTGCTGCCAGCTTCCAGAGGCACAGACCCCTAGAGAGCTCTGTCCCTCTTTCCCTCCCCAGAGGAACTGAGGGCCCACCCGCCAGAGCTGACCCTTGTAACTAGGTCCTGCCCTTCTGTGGCCTCTTCCTCCGCCAGCAGTGATCTAGGATTTGAGGCCAGACTTACCCTTTGTGTGACCTTGAGAAAATCACTATGAACCTCAACATACCTTCTCTGTGAATGTTCCTCACTGATTTGTAAAAATCAACCAATAGCATAGATATAACTCTGTCTGCTACAAGTCCCAGGACATAGTAGGTATCCAGTAGGTATCCATGACAGGTGAATTTTTTCCCGCTCTTCCTTATCCTTTAAGCTTCCCAGGGCTGCAGCCACCAGGAACCAGTTGCATCCTTGACCCTCTCCCCACAGCATCACCTCCCCCTCCCTTTTTTTTTTTTTTTTTTTTTTTTTAACCACCAGTCCCGGGTCAGGAACTCAGGTCCCTAGGCTTCACATGACCTGTACCTTAGGTACCTGAGCTATAGGGGCGTGCCCATTTCCTCCCTTTTTAACTCTAGCCACACTTCCCTGGTAGGTCTCTTTACCCCAAGATTCCCTTTCTCTGCCTTTTTCCCCAAGCCTTGGCTTCACCTTATTTCCCTACTTACTTCTTCCTTAAGCTGCCTTACAACTTTCAGTGTCCCTGATACGACTCAGTATTGGTACTGTTCTCCTCCTCTAAGTCACATTCTCTTAAGGATTCTCTAGTTTTCCCTACGACCCGTCAGCTGCCTTTGGTGTTCCTTAAGGTTTTGCCAAAATTGGGCCCATCGTGGGGTCTAAAGCAACCCTTGCTCAGTGGGCACATTGAGCAAACTCAGAATCACCTCAAGCTACTGCCGTGTCCCCTGTAGTTCTCCCTGAGTATAATTGTCATGTTTCAGGGTCACACAGGCCCTGGATCCAGCTGGGACAGTCACAAGTGATAACTATGTATCAAATGTCTCTGGTATAGTATCTTATTCTTCCAGCAAAAATTCTGGTCCCACTTTGTATATGAAGAAACAGAGACCTAAGGTGGTTAAATCCATTACTCAAGGTTATACTGCCAAAAAGGAACAGATTCAGTATTTGACCCAGCAGAGCCCCTCGATTCTGAACCTCATCCAGCAGCTGGATGGGTATTTTCCCTGTTGCTTGTTTTGGGATCCCTGATGCCCCCTTTCCCAACAGCCCGTGCTCCCACACACAGCTGTGTGCCTCTTATGTGGGGAGGCTGGGAAGGAGGACACAGTGGAGGGAGAGGAAGAGAAATTTGGTTTGAGCCTCATGGAGTGTACAATCTGCAATGAGATCGTCCACCCTGGCTGCCTGAAGGTGATGGCCCTGGGGACCCTGGAGTCTGGGGTGGGGCAGACTGTCAGGGAACAAGGAGGTGGGATCACTCCCTTTTGGTTTAATGGAAGCCTATATCCACTCCTTATTCTTTGCCCACAGATGGGGAAGGCTGAGGGTGTCATCAATGCAGAGATCCCCAATTGCTGGGAATGCCCTCGCTGCACCCAGGAAGGCCGGACCAGCAAGGTAGGAACCGGACTTGAGCTGGCTGCTGGGCCCTAGGGTAAGTGGTGGGTCGGGTAGCTGTGCAGGACCTCACCGCCAATTTCAATCTCCTCAGGATTCAGGTGAGGGACCAGGCCGCCGCAGGGCTGACAACGGCGAGGAGGGCGCCAGCCTGGGGAGTGGATGGAAGCTGACGGAGGAGCCGCCACTTCCTCCACCCCCGCCCAGGCGCAAGGGTCCCCTACCTGCTGGGCCTCCCCCAGAGGACGTGCCTGGGCCCCCAAAAAGAAAGGAGAGGGAGGCAGGGAATGAGCCCCCTACCCCAAGGAAAAAGGTGAGCCAGGGAGCATGCTCACTAAGTTCAGCCCATGGGATTCTGGGATTTGTAGTCTGTTCTTTGGGGGGAAGGTGGCCCCGGAAGGCTTGCTTTGTGGGTTTCCCCAGGGGTTACTGGGAGATGTTTAGGAGTTGTTGCGGGGAGCATGGAGCTTGCTTAGTGTGGGGGAGAGGTATAGGTGAGAGGCAACTGGCACCAGACAAGGAAGCTCTGGGATCCTTGGGTGCTTTAGGGAGGCAAGAGAGAGCATGCTCAAATTAGCTGCTACAGAGGAGGAAGGAGGGGCTGGAAAGGGCCTGAGGGGGAAGAAAGGAGATGAGAGCATGCTCAGTGAGCCAAGACAGTCTTGCAAGGTGAGCATGCTCAGTTCTTCCTGAGATGGGGACTTCTGGGAAGTGTAGGCTAAGACAAGGGCATGGTTTTTAATTCTGTGGATAGTCAGGGGCTAATGGGGTCTCTCCCTTTCCCCATATCTTCTTCTTGCCCTGGTAGGTGAAAGGAGGCCGAGAGAGGCACCTGAAGAAGGTGGGTGGAGACGCCTGCCTCCTCCGAGGATCGGACCCAGGTGGCCCAGGCCTTCTGCCCCCCAGGGTCCTGAATCCGAGCCAGGCTTTCTCGTCCTGCCACCCTGGGCTCCCTCCCGAGAACTGGGAGGTGTGCCGGGGATCTCCCCCCTTCCCCTCCCACTTTTCCTTGCCCCACCCTCCACCCTGGAGACAGAGATCTCTTCCTTCCTTCTCACCTTGTTCTGCCCCAGCCCCACTTGAACACATGGGCTTCTGGACCCTTGGGAAGAGTGGAGGGGGAGAGTGGGCTAGGATCAGGTCACAGGAGGTTTGATTTCCCAAAAGTCTTTTGGGGTGCTATCTGATCCATTTGCATCATTTTTCCAAAACTTAAAGCGGGAAGAATTTGAGTTCAGATCCCTACTCAACCACTGGTCTTTGTGATTTTGGCACCTGGTCAGCTGCTCTGAGCCTCAGTTTCCTCATCTGTAAATGGAGATGATACCGCTTTCCTTACCTACCTAGCCCACATTGCTGTTTAAATGTGAGGAAAGGAAATGAGCTTTATAAAACATAGTTTGCTTAGATTCAAGGGAAATGAGGTCCCAGCAGGTTCAAAGACTTGCCCAAGTTCACACACTAAAGCTGGGGTTTCACATATCACTTTGTGCTCACACAGTAAATGCAAGGGTCTACCTGATTGCATTCAGTTCTAACCTCAGCCATTTGTCGCTTTGTAACTTTGGGCAGACCTCTTAACTCCTCTGCACCTTACTTTTCCTCTCATCTGAAGAGTAGCCCAAATTGCCACTCGACTCCAGCACCAGGAAGATGTAATGAGGCAGTGAGTTTGGGATGCTCTGCCTGGGGCCAGACACCCTGCTACTCTCAGGTCATTGAATAGACACTTGGAAATGTCTAATCCAGCATTCCACGTTATAGGTGATGAGGCTCAGGGGCTTCCCAAGATCACACACACAGCTGATACCTAGTACATAAAACTGGATCTCTGTTCTCCACACCTCACTGTTTTTGGAAGTTCATTAGCTACTGAAACCCTTAAGGCTTTTCATTCTTTGAATGGGCACCTTGACGTGACAGACAAGGAAACTGGTGTCCAGAGAGGTGCATGGCTTGGCTGAGCCCTCACTTGACTCAGGAGCAGAGCCAGTGCTGGAACTCATGACTGTCCCCTGGGGTCTTATCCCCTGGTGACTCCTCAGGGGCCGGGGTGGTGGGAAAGTGTGTGTCAGACCCTAGAACAGCCTCCTCCTGTCTCCCTGCAGAAACCAAAGCCGCCTTTGGCCTCTGCTGAGGGCCCGGCGGTGCCGTCCCCATCACCGCAGAGGGAGAAGCTAGAGCGTTTCAAGCGGATGTGCCAGCTGCTCGAGCGGGTTCCTGACACCTCCTCATCCTCTTCAGACTCCGATTCTGACTCCGACTCGTCTGGCACATCGCTCAGTGAGGATGAGGCCCCTGGCGAGGCCCGGAATGGGCGACGCCCAACTCGGGGCAGCTCAGGCGAGAAGGAGAACCGTGGGGGGCGGCGGGCTGTGCGCCCCGGCAGTGGGGGGCCCCTCCTCAGCTGGCCCCTGGGCCCTGCCCCACCACCCCGGCCCCCACAGCTGGAGCGGCATGTGGTACGGCCCCCACCTCGAAGCCCTGAGCCCGACACGCTGCCTTTGGCTGCTGGATCCGACCACCCCCTGCCCCGTGCTGCCTGGCTTCGTGTCTTCCAGCACCTCGGGCCCCGAGAGCTGTGCATTTGCATGCGAGTCTGCCGGACTTGGAGCCGCTGGTGAGTGGCCTGAATGGCCTTGGGTTCTGTTGCCAACACTCCTTGTTTGCTCTGTGACCTGCTCCAAAGAGATCCCTGATCGTCTCCAGGCCTTATTCTTCTGTCACCACTACTTCTGTAGTGTGGGCACAGCATAGCGTGGTGTGTCCTCATTTCCTGTGTGCAGGCTGCTTTCCATTTGTGAGCTAATTTAATACCACACCCTTTTAAGGTAGGTACTGTTACTCCCTTTTTCTGATGAAGCTGATGTCAAGGTCATATAGTGAGGAAGCAGTAGAACCAGGAATTTGAACCCAGGTCCCCCTGGCTTCAGAATCTTTCGTCTTAACAACTGTCACTTATGAGTGTTTCGTTTGTGCCAACCCTGGTACTCACTGCTGTCCAGGCATCATCTCATTCACTTGGCTCACTCCCTCTTTTAAGGACAGTTTTCCTCTTGGTCTTATTTACACATCACAAGGTGCTTTGCTAAGGGGACTCCTGTCCTCTGAGGCAGCCATACTTGGGCCTCCTGACTTGACTGGCAACTTCTTTATGCCCTGGAGCTGTCAACCAACACCCTCTGCCTATCCTCCCATCTCTCCACTACTTCCTGAACCTAGTTTGTTTAGAAATGTTGCTTCTCCTTCCCAGACCTGGTTTTCCTCTCTGATCCTGCCCCGCAGCAAATAACCCCCCTCTCCTGTTAAACCCCTACAGCACTCTGTTCCCCTCGCTGAGCACAAGAAGACCTTTTGCCTGTTGACTGACCTTCACTTTTTTTCGTGTTCCCATCCATTGCTGGGGTGGAGTCAGATACTGTGTCTGTTTTATCTTTGTGTTCCCAGCATTGGATAAGGGATAGTGTCTTTATTAAATGCATCAGTCAGTTCAGGCTCTTTCCCAGGCACTCACGGTGAACCAGGAATCCTGCTGGGTACTTTGCAAATGTTAGCTGATTTTGTTCTCATGTAACAATCCTGTGAGGGAATGAGGGGCCTTGAAGTTTTTACTCTTCTTAACTTCTCGGTGCCTCAGTTTCTCCACCTATAAAGCCAGGATAACCAAAGCACATGCATCGTGTTTTTCTGAGCTAGTTCACCTAAAGAACTGACAAGAGTACCACAGAAATTCCTCAGTGCCTTAACTATAATCATCTTTCACTCAGTTACAAAAATTTACTGAAAGCAGAGCACTTAACTTTCTCACAACATAGATCTGTACCCTTGAAGAGCTAGCTCCCAGTTAGTCTGCAACATAAAAGCAAATAGTTATGGCAGTTGCTGGGGGTTACCACCCCTGGCTCATTAAGGAAATGTTTGTGAATCCTTTTCAAGGCCAGCCCTGTGCTTGGCACATGGGCTTCAGAACTGAAGAGGACCTGCTTTCTACCTCCTGGGAAGACTTGTGTCCAGAACAGTGAGGCAGGAGGTGAGACCGCACAGTGGTCTCCAGCTTGGGCCCTGAGTTTGGTGCCCACGGGTTTGCTCAGCTGTGGCTCCTGCGTTTGCTAAATATGTGTGCCTGAATGGGTACCTTCACCTTTCAAAGCCTCAGTCTTACCTCTTTGGAGGTTCATAGTAATACTCATCTCATGAGCATTAAAGGAGGTGGTTCTTGTGAAGCATTTAGTGCAATTCCCAAAGGATACTGAACAGTCCATAAAATGGGGCCTTTTGATGAGAAGAACGAGGGTAGGCAGAGCAGAAGCCTATGGGAGGGTCACTGGGACCAGTCAGGCCTAGGCACAGAATTGGGACCGGGGGAGGATGGAGAGGAGGGATTCAGGTTAAGACCTTCCCAAGAATGTCTAGGGTTTGGTGACTAACTGGCAGTGGGGACAACAGTGTGACTTATGCTGAGTTTCTGGTCTGCAGGCCTGGGTGGGCCACAGTGTCTTTCGCCAAGCTCAGGAGTACTAGTGGAGGAGTGGGTTTCATGGGCAGGTGAGACGTCCATGTTTTGTCCGAAAGCAAGCAGGCTGGTCAGGAGGGGCTAGCCGGACAGTAGCCAGTGCTGTCTCATGCCCTTGTGAAAGACGCCAGTTTGCTAGTTGTCATCCAGTAGGTAACTGCTTCAGGGGAGGGGGCAGAAGACAGAATGTCAGTATTTGTGAGTTAGAGAAGGAGCAGCCAGACTTGGAGATGGCAGGTTAGGTGTGCCCTGAAGGAGAGGCTGAGGAAGGAAAGAATGGTGAACAGTGTTGGGTATTGGCAGTGTTGACAAGAGGTCCCAGGGGAGCAAGGAGGCCAGAGTGGTGGTCGGGTGCTGCTGCTGGGAGACCTTTCTGTCCTTGGCTTGGCCATGGGTTCACTGGGAGTCAGAGTGTCCGTTCTAAGGCAGGGGCTCGATCTGCGTGTATGCTGCTGGTCCCTGGTTTCTAAGATGGCACCTGGCATGGAGTAGTTACTGAATAACTACTTGTTGAATGAGTGAAAGTGAAGAAATCAGCATGGCGTGTGGAAAGAGGTGAGAGGGTGGAGCTAGAGAGAAGATTGTAGGTGGGAGAGCAGGAAGTTGCAGGCTTTCCTGTCTGGTGGCTTCCATCCTCTCCTGGAGCTGAGAGGTGAAGTGACTTAGTAAGAGTGAGGGGAGAAGGGAGAGGCAGAGGCAGTGGGAGGGAGTTGGAGAGTTGCAGGGAAGGGTGTTAGGACTTTGGAGGACATGAGCAGGGAAGGTAGCAGGAAGGCACTGGAAACAAAGCTAGGCTTGGGTTGGGAGCAGAAGCCTGGAGATGGACAGATTGGAGATAGTGGTGGCGTCAGAGCCTGGATTGCAGAGAGGGAAGAACTGGTTTTGGTTGGAGCCTAGGAGGCTGTGAGCTCCTTGCTGCAGGTACGGTTCATCTGGGTTGGTTCTTCTCTGCATCCCCAGAGGGCCCTGCCAGAGGGAGTTTAGGAAGAGAACTAGGATTTTGGAAGTGCACTTAGTAGAATGAGTTGGTTGAGGGTGACTGGAGTCAAGAAGAAAGTGACTGAGTTAGTGAACTTGGACATAAGCCCTGCCTCTTGCTTAGAGAGAACCTACCTGGCTCTCTGCTAGCCTCACAGTGAACTCCCATAGTCCTGTTGGACTTCAGGACACGAACATATGCCCCAGTGACTGTACTAACACTTAAACCTCAGAAGTGAGTGCTTTCTTACCCCATTTCATAGTTTGGAAAATGGAGGCCCAGAGAGGATTAATGACTTGCCTACAGGTCACTGGTAGCGTGGAGGTGGCAGAGTTGGGTTTTAGCTCTTCATGGCCCATACTCTCCCCACCCCCACACCCTTGGACTCTGAGACATTCTAACCCTCCTTGACGTGGTACCCCACCCTGGGCCTCCTGTGAAGCCTCCTCTCTGCCGCCACCACCCCTGGCACTCAGTTTCTCAGTCCCGACCAGCTTCATTTAAGTGCTGGCTCTGCTGCCTCCTAGCAGCTGTGGCTCCTTGAGCAAGTCTCTTAACCTCTCTGGGCTTCTTTTCCTCGACTCCAGAAATGAGATGATAACTGTTTAAATCCTAGGGCTCTTGTAAAATTAAATGCTTAATGCACATAACAGTACCTGGCACTGCCGTCAAGAAGCATTAGTTATTTGTGCTGTAGTCGTCATCATTATCATTATTACAACAAGATGATGAGTTGCATTTTGTTCTTGCTGCCTGAGCTTCTCAGAATGCTCTCTTTCTTTTTGTGTTCTGGGCCTGGTCACTGGTTCTTCCCATCTGAAACATACACCCTCTTCCTCCTGTTCCCTTGCCAGAATAACTACTGCTTTCTCTGAAGTCTCAGATCAGTATTGTCTCCCTTGAAGGCTCTGCTGCTCCATTCCTCTTGTTGACTCTTAGTCCATTTTCACTTTCATTACTGTGGACTTGTTGCCCCTGTGCCAAGGGAGGCTGGACACCAGTGTAGTAGAGACCTTAGTGACTTGGCTGCCTCTCTGACATTTAATTCCAGTGTCCTGGCACACAGGAGCAAAGGGATCAGTTAGCTCTAATCAAGGAAAATGCAGGAAGACTTTCTGGAAGAAGAGATACTGGAGCTGAGATCTGAAGACTCTGGGTTGGTTGGCATTTCCAGTAGAGCCACAACGTGTCAAAATGTGTTGGTACCAGACAGTATCGTGTGCCTGTACATCTGCTTGACCTGGCTCTTGTGGAGTATAATACAGAAACATAATTGGGGGCTTGTGTGTGCCCCTGGGCTGTGGGGAAAGGTTTCCTCTTAGCCATGGAAGAGCCAAGGGGTCCTTGAAGGTGGTGGCGGCAGCAGTTGAGCCGGGACTGAAGACTGAGTGGGACAGAGTCGGGAGAGAGATTGTAGGTGGCGCAGGATTTCACTGAGTGGATGAGAAAAGGGACAGGATTTAGGAGTAGCAGCTGGGTCCAGGAAAGATTTGTGTTTGCTTGTTTTTGCATTTTCTTTCTAGAGTTAAATTTACAAATGTGTATTGATTGTGTGAAAGGAACCAAGAGGAGAGGCTAGACTACCAGAAATGAGGAGAGATGGGGGTGGAGGAGCTGGAACAGGGGTGGAGTTGTTTGGACTGAAATGTTTGTGCCTCCAGGATTCCCTAAAATGTCATGCAGCGCTCTGAAATATGCCTGGCGGTTTGAAGTGGGGCAAACATACAGTTTAATCTGTTCATTTTCTGAAGAAAGTCTCTCCATTTGAGTGATTATATCTTTAATACTGTTCTGTTGAGCAAAATAGTCTCTAGGGGTAAGCCACAGTAATGCCTAGATGACTGTGTCAGCAGCAGGGCATGGGCTACTCCCCGGAACCCTCCATTCTGAAGAGCGTGCCCTTCAAGAGGCCCTTGGCTAGAGCAGTGATTCCCAGATTCCAATAATTCGCTCCCTACTTACCAGTAGAACATGAGTTTATGTCTTTGCATTTAAAACCTGTATTGTTTTGGTGCGCCTCGTTGGAGCAGCAGTTAGGTCAATCGCCTCCGAAGGAGCACAGGCCACATATCCCTGGGTTTCAGTCCCGCAGGTGGGGGGAAACAACCAGTGTGAACAACTAAATACAAATAAAGAGGCCTACTCCTCCTTTCTCTTCCTATTTGCCTACTCGCTTTTATTCCTGCCTGTGCCTGTCTTAAAACCCAACAGAAAAACAACTCAGACTATTTCATATCAGCATACTAACCTTAGAGATATAATTCCAGGCTTATTAAATTTTAGCCAGGTGTTAGCAGTATCAGGCTTTGTAGACAGTGAATGAATAACTGGACAGCTATAAATGAGGCATGTTATTGGGGCGCACAGTGGGAGCTGCATGTGGTTCACACTGGTTTGGCACCATTCATTCACTCAACAGACACCAAACAGGTAACTCTCTGTGCCCCGGCCCCGTGCTGGGCATTGGGCACTCTACTCTGCCCTTAAGGAGCCTGCGTTCTAACTGGAGGGCCACAATCATCACGTGATGGGAAAGAGCAGGGCTAGAAGTCAGGCCTGAGCAGCTGGCCATCAAGAAGGAGCAGATGTGGATGGAGGGCAGAGATAAATAGAGGAATTGAGATGTGCCCATGAGCCACCATAATTTAGCCCTGGAGAACCCGAGAACCAGGTTGGGTGTGGGGCTGCTGACAGATTCCTTTGGTGTTACATCAAATACAGTGTGTTGTAGGGCATTTGTGTGTCTGTTTGGCAGAGTTCTTTATAAGGCTCACAAACTGTAATGACTTCATTTGATCTTACAGCAGGTCATTATCTTCATTTTATAAATGAAGCCTCTAAGGCTTGGGGAGAGGAGTGGACTTGCCCAGGGTCTTGCATCCAGTTAGTGAAGCTGAGCCCCAAATCCAGTGTTTTTATCCTGGGCCAGGCGCGTACTCCCATCCCCATCTGTGTGGGCTAGGAGAGTTGGGGTGCGTAGTTGAGTGTGGGAAGGGTTATGGGTTCCCTGAGGGCTGAGGTCTCTGTCTCCCCCTTGTGACTGACAGGTGCTATGACAAGCGTCTGTGGCCTCGAATGGACCTGAGCAGGAGGAAGTCACTGACCCCACCCATGCTCAGTGGTGTGGTTCGTCGCCAGCCACGAGCCCTGGACCTCAGCTGGACAGGTGTCTCCAAGAAGCAGCTCATGTGGCTTCTGAACCGATTGCAAGGTAGGCTGGGTAGTGAGGCAAGGCCAGCTAGAGGAGGGGACAGACCTGGGATAGAGTCCTCCTAGCACCAGCTTTCTGACCCCCCAGGCCTGCAGGAGCTGGTGCTCTCTGGCTGCTCCTGGCTCTCTGTCTCTGCCCTGGGCTCAGCCCCACTGCCAGCCCTGCGGCTCCTGGACCTCCGCTGGATCGAGGATGTTAAAGACTCCCAGCTCCGAGAGCTGCTGTTGCCTCCACCAGACACCAAACCAGGTGCGGCCTCTGTTGGTTCCTTGTAGAGTGAGTTGGGCAAGGTTGGGGTTGGAGGGCTCCTGAGTCTTTCTGACTCATGCTGGTGTTAAAGATCTGAAGAAAGGACAGGACACCTCAGTTTGAGTAGACAGACCCTGCTTTGCTGTTGTTCATTCATTAACTTATCCGCAGTGCTCTGAGCCCTGTGATAGGTGCTAAGGGAACAGGAATGAAGAGGACACAGACCTTGCCCTCCTGGGGAGTTAGGTCATGAAGCATGGTAGAGGACAGGGTGACATAAGAATTCTGGGGGAAGCCAGGGGATATGAGTGGACTCACTGGGTGTGGCGGGCACTTCTGGAGAGAGCTCCCTTCGGAGGGAGCGCAGTGATTGCTGTGGAAGAATCAGGAGGCGCCCGGTGTGGCCATTCAGCCCAGTTTGTGGAAAAGAGCTAGAAACAGGAATTTTTCTGTGAACTATTCTGGTTAGTAAATGATGACAAATGATTATTTTAAAATTCATGTGCAGGCCCAGTAAAAAATTGTGGCTCAGGTGGCTGAGGCTGCTAAGGTATAGACCATATAAAACCCAAGGACCTGGGTTTGTGACTTAGAGTCCTGGATGTGGATGTGGGGCAAAATAAACAATGGCTTAGCACTGGTTTAGGCCGCTAGACTCCCTAGCCCTACAGTAAAATGACAAGGACTTTCTTTTTCTGTTATTTTAAGGAACGATGTAGTCAGGAGTGAAGGCGAGCAGGCAGGCAGGAAGAGAGGAGAAAGAAACACTTCCTCATAGAAAACTTCCACGCCCTCATAGAGTGCAGAGTGCCTCTTCAGCTTCAAGAGCAGTTCCTTCCCAGCGGATCAGTGTACCCTTGTGAAACGATTTGAACTCTGCTTTCTCCCACTAGGCTCTTACACTCCTGGAGAGCAAAGGCTGTCCCTCACCAGCACCCTGCTTTCCTCACTCTTCCATGGCTCCCTTCTTCCCACCATGTCTGCCCTTCCCAGCAGCTTTGGAAGGGATGTTGAGAAGCACCTGGGATCTTCCCATTTTCTGGATGCAGGACAGACAGACCCCAGAGGAATTGAGTGATGTCAGAGGCTGCCCAGGGCACTGACCCAATGCCCACTCATACTGGAATTGGATTGAGCTGGAAGGTTTGGGGTGGGGGTGAGTGTGGACATTGGGAAGAGTGCCTCCCATGAGAACATGCTGGCTGGCTGGCTGGCAGACTGACCTCATCTCCTGCTGCCTAAATTCATTTCAGTCTCATCCCCTTTATCAGCAGTTTGCCAAATGAGCCTTCTAGACCCTCAAGGCCTGTTGTGCATGTTGGCACTCTCCACTCACCTTTCTTACCCCTATGTAAAACTTAAAAGTTTTTCCTTTTTGTCTCTGCTGTTCCTTGTACTCATCTCCCACCTCACTACAGATCCAAGTCCTCGAAGGTCCATGCTGCCACCTCAGGAAAATCCTCAGAGATGTCCTTTTCCCCTGCCCAAGCCAGAAATGACCTCTAATAGCTTCTAGCTATGGCCTTAGATTGAGGGCGTCTGTAGATAATTACTCTCACTAGACTCCTTAAAGGAAAACAAGAGGGGTGGAATTCAGAGCTTGCCAACCCAGGTCCTCACAGAGGTAGCCAGCAGGTAACAAGTGATATGCTGGGTGTAGACTAATCACTGTCCAGTGGAAGGAATCACCAGAGATGCCAGATCTTAGGATTTTTCAAGGAAAAGCTGTATCTCAATTTCTTTATATAACACTGAGGTGAGAACATGCTGGGCTGCTGGCAGTCCTTTTTGTGGCAACCAGTCATTAGTTTAAGCACGACACAGCCTGTATCTACACTTGTGTAGACTAGTTTTGTGATTTGTGACATCTGATCTAGTTGAGGGACTAGGCTGGGGCCTGGGAGGCAGCTAGCACTGCAGGAAGAGTGGAGTCAACCATAGTCGTGTGTTCTTGGACAGATTGCTTAATGATTCAAGCCTTGACTTTATCATCTGTAAACAGGAATGATGATCAGAGAACCTGTTTCCCAAGGCTGTTTCTTTCTTTCTTTCTTTTTTTTTTTTTTTAAGGAAAGTTGCAGGCAGGAATGAAGGTGAGTAGACAGGCAGGCAGGCAGGAAGAGAAAGGAAGCAGAAGCACTTTTTTTTAATTTTATTTAGTTGTTCACACTATTTGTTTCCCTTGAACCTGCGACTCAAACCCAGGGATGTGTGGCATGACTTCTTTGGAGGCTACTGACCTAACTGCTACTCTCTGGAACCCTCCAGGCTTGGTTCCTAGTGTGGTCCAGATCAGCAGCATCAGTGACAAATGAACTCTGAAGTCCCACCTTAGATCTAGCCAAGCATTTTTACCAGTCCTCCAAGGGATGCAGAAACCCATCTAGTTGAGTTGCTGGCCTAGAAACAGGCTCTTAGCTGGTGCCTGACCACGGTGGGTGCTCAGTCAAATGACTGTTGGTGCGCCAAGGCACTTAGTTAAAAAGCAAAATATGTAGGCATGTGATAGATGCAGACCATGCACTTTTGGTGCACAGGTAGACATGAGCCTTTGAGAGACCTCTGAGCTAAGACCTGAGAGCCAGGCAGAGTATTAGGCATAAGTAACCACAAACTGAGTCAGGCAGGATCACCTGTGCAGTTTGGCCCAAGTTTTTAAGGGTGAGGGAGAAGAGTAGTTAGAAGCTGAGCCAAGGAGGAGAACTCATAGGAACTAGAATCAAGGAGATTGGACTTCTTTTGAGGTAGCCTCAGAGAGTTTTGAGTAGAGAAAGGATGTTGTTCCTCTCATGTGTCCCATATATGTTTGAGAACAGCTCTCTGGATGCCGGGAAGAAGAGGAGAGACTGGATTGAGTACAGAGGCTGGAGCGGGAGTTTAGGCCAGAGTGATGCTGACCCTGAATGGTGATGGAATAGAGAGAAAGGAATCTTTGACTTTACTAATCAGGGAAAATAGGGAAGTGGGAGAGGAGCCTGAGATGACCGTCCCCTTAGGGATGTCATTTGTTGGGTGAGTGTAGGATTG
The DNA here is from genome assembly GCA_004363575.1 of Solenodon paradoxus. NCBI lineage: Eukaryota > Metazoa > Chordata > Mammalia > Eulipotyphla > Solenodontidae > Solenodon > Solenodon paradoxus. Next base: position 18,089 of record RJWH01010002.1, read on the forward strand.
AGCACCTACATCCCAGTTGGTTGGGGATAGAGCAGGAACCGGACAAAAATTCTTGCCTTCATGAAAGTGACATTGTAGTGGGAGAAGAGAAAAACGTAAGTCAGATGGTGAGAAAAGGGGAAAAATAGTTCAGGAAGAAGTGCAGGACTACGGGATGCTGCCATTTCAAATGGAGATTCATGGGCGGCCTCACTGGGGAGTCACTGTAAACCGGGGACAGATGAGGTCACATTGTGTGGGTGTGGGTGTTTGGGAGGACAAGCCACGCAGAGTGCGCAAGTGGAGACGCCCTGACAGCAGGAGCAGGTTTAGAGGCTGGGGAGGAATAGGAGTGTGGAGACTGGCAGTTCTGGATGGGAGCAGAATGGGAACAGCGGGGAACCCTGACCTCTTGTCTGCCTGCCCAGGGCAAACAGAGAGCCGCGGGAGGCTGCAGGGTGTAGCAGAGCTGCGCCTGGCAGGCCTGGAGCTGACAGATGCCTCTCTGCGACTCCTGCTGCGCCATGCACCCCAGCTGAGCGCCCTGGATCTGAGCCACTGCGCCCACGTCGGGGATCCCAGTGTCCACCTCCTCACAGCCCCCACCTCCCCACTCCGCGAGACTCTGGTACACCTCAATCTTGCTGGTGAGCATGGTCCCCTGACTGCCCTGCTAGCCTGTTGGTCCGCCCATCAGTTCTTCCCCCTATCACTTTTCTGGTCTCAACTCCCACTGCCCTGTCCCCAGGTTGCCACCGCCTCACTGACCACTGCCTCCCGCTCTTCCGCCGCTGCCCACGCCTACGCCGCCTAGACCTGCGCTCCTGCCGCCAGCTTTCACCTGAAGCTTGTGCCCGGCTGGCAGCTGCTGGGCCCCCTGGCCCCTTCCGCTGCCCAGAGGAGAAGCTACTTCTCAAGGACAGCTAGTTGGGTGCCCCCCCACCCTCCCCCAGGACTCATCAGGAGCCTGGACCTCGGGTCTTCATTTCACCCTTGCCAGGAGGCCAGGTTACCCACCTCATGACTTGGGATTTCTGAGTTTTATGACTTGGGATTCCTGCCCAGGGACTCGAGCCAGCCTCCCTCCT
>RJWH01010003.1:0-19153 GCA_004363575.1 Solenodon paradoxus
GGGGGAGGAGGGGGAGGAAGAAGGAGGAGACGGATGTACTCCTGGCAGGGCCTAGTAACTGAGAATCTTGAAGGTGAGGACAATGGACGGTAGAATGCCGTCGCCAAGCGGGCTGCGGTGAGCACCGAGGGCTGCGAGGCCAGGCCCACGTAGGGCCGACAGCCAGCATCTCCAGCAGGAGCCACAGGGAGCTGAGCAAGAGGGCCGTGACCTCAGCGGGGGCGCCGTCTAGGGAGTGCCTTCCTGCCCCAGATGCCACCACGCGGAGCCTGTGCCACTGCTTCCTGGAGGCCTGTCCTTGGGCACGAATCGTCCACTGTAAGATACGCTTTCGTAAAGCCAGTCATTTGACCACTTTTAAGCAAACAGACGAATGGCATTAAGTGCATTCACATTGTACTGCCAACATCGCCATCTCCCATTGACCATTGGTTCCCACCCACCCCGGCCCCTGCCACCCGTGCTCTCTCTGTTCTTATGTCTCCGTGAACCTGGTGGCTCTGGCCATCGCACAGACGTGGGACCACACAGTGTCTGTGCCTCTGGACTGACTCATTGCGCTTGGCATGATGCCTTCTGGTCCATGCCTGCTGCATGGGAATCCGCCCTTCTTGCCCTCTTAAGGCTGCGGCATATTCCCTCATAGGACGAGGCCACATTTTGTCCATCTACCCAGTGATGGGCACTGGACTATCGTGAACCGTCCTGCTCTGAAGATGGGGGTGCAAGAAACAGTCCCTTTGCGGGGGTCAGATCCCAATTATGCTGAAATACACGGTTGATTCCATGTTGAATTTCTGAGTCCTGCTTGTGTTTCCTCACGTCTTCTTTTAAGCAGAGGTGCAGGCAGGAATGAAGATGAGTAGACAGTCAGAAAGAGGACTAAGAGGTATTCTTTTATTTTCCGTTGTGCATCTTAGTGGTTCCCTCAGCCCCAGGTCTTGAACCAGGGACCTTGGGATGTCTGTGGACTGCACCCAGGGGTGTGCTGAACTGCCAGGCCGCCGGTCACGCCTCGGTTCTCCTTTCTTTGCCTCTCGGCCACACAAGTGTTTCATTCCCGCTCAGTAAGCGGCTGTTTCTGGCTTTTACATGCTGGTGCCCATCCCGAGGTCTCTTCGAATGCCGGGGCTGGAAGTGACGTCAGTGTTAACACTGCTGTGACGACGGCCGGAGGAGGAAAGGCCAGCCACACATCCGCCATAGTGCCCTTCCCAGCAGGGAGCTGTAGAACCTGGCGAATGCTGTCCTTCAGCCTGCAGTCTCGGCGGGTGTGACACCATGGCTCTGTCGCTGGGAAACTGGCTGACTGTTTTAAGTCACTAGTACTTCATTGCCCTGTGGCGAGTCCATTTGATGAGGTCCGCCACTCCCAGGATCAGTTCTTGGCACACGCCCTCCCCGTCTTGCCCGTTTTCTCCCTCACGTGCTCTAATGATTGACATGTCACACACGCCCTCCGATGACTGCCAGGTGTCCCTCCAGCTGAGTCCTCTTGGCCAGTGGCGGGGACGGGGAATGACATTTCCCAGGATGAGGTGGTCATCGGACATCTGTCCATCCCTTAGCAAGTGGACACTTTCTAATCTGAGCCAAGGACGGACGCGTCAGACCTCGGGCAGAGTGAGGCCCGGATAGCAGGCGCTGGTGGAAACCAGCACCGGCACCGCCTGGAAGCCTCTGATGCAGGATTTCCCATGTCGGGGACAGCTTTCCAGAGTTCACAGAGCTAACTTGAATCCAAAGCACGGAAACGGCTGGATGTTTCTTTGAGGTTCTAAGCCAGCGTCTGGTTAGAATGGGTTTTGAACAGTATCAGGCCAGAACACTCAAACTCAGCCTTAAATGTCCTGTGTTCCCACGACTCCCGCCCACTGGGCGTTCCTCGAGAGCCCGATATGCGGCCACGAAGCCCGAGCAGACGAGCCCCGAGGAGGGTGCAAGGAGGGGGAGAAACTGGAAACGTCTGTGTTGCTGCTGGGATGGTTAAAGGTGCAACCACTGTGGAAAACAGCGTGGCGGGTCCTCAAAATGTTAACCCTGTGACCCCTGCGATTGCACCCCAGGGTACAGAGCAAGCCGTGAAAGCAGCCCCATCGGCCACAGTGGGAGAAACAGACTTCGGTCCCGTGTTGTGGTGGAATACGACTCAGCCCTGAAGAGGAACAAAATGCAGATACATGTGTGGATGAGCCCCCAACACAGATCAGTGACGCAGGCTGACCCAGCGGCTGCAGAGTCTAAGATCCAGCGTATATGAAATATCAAGAGAGGCGAAGCTATGAGGCTCAGAGCAGAAAGGCTGGGTGCCAAGACCCGTAGTGACCGTGTTTTTGGCATCATGAAAACGGTCTGCAGGGAGACAGCGGTGACGACTGTGCAAGACCATGAATGCACTGAAATCCTCTGAGGTGCACGGGGCCAAGTGGGGAGTTGGTGACCCCTGAATTAAGTCTCAAGACTGAAAAGACGCCAAGCAGTAGGGGTCGTAATGTGCCCTGAAATTACTGCGGGCCCCACGAGGAAACCAGTTTGCCTGCCTGCTCCGAGGGGCTCCTTCCTATTAGCATAACAGAGCAGTGGGCTTGCCCACCTTGCCCCTTTGACCCTTGAATAAACTCCCGATGACCTTGGTAGGACCCCAAACCTTTGCAAGCCGGCTCCTAAAGACTGCAGCATCCAGTTCCTGTCACAACCCTGGCCCTTCTACAGACCTCATTTTCCACTAAAAGAAAACAAAACAAAACAGACGCTCTCTCCCACATATGCAAACTCAGTTTAGTTCAGGGTACTCACGCGCTTGTGCCAGAATGTTCCACCGTGCAAAACAGATTCGCCTCTCCGCAGCTCCCGACGCCCTCCGCAGCCCCAGCTACCGCTGCAGAGACCTGACTCTTTGTCCTTTTGTGTCTGGCTGATTTCACCCAGCAGAGCGTCCTCACGTTCTCTGTGTGGTAGCATGTGACAGAATTTCCTTCCTCTGGAAGCCTGACTTTTTCCCTGCTGTATGCAGAGAACACATTTACTTACTGCTCATCCGTCGAGGGGCTTTAGGGTGGCTTCGTTCCTTTCTGAAAGAAGATGCTGCTATGACCGTGTGTGTGCGACTGTCATCTGTGCGTGTCCCTGCGTTCATTCCTCTTGGGGTACATACCCAGAAGTAGAATTGCTGGTCCACGTGGTCATTCTGTTTTATTTTCTGAAGAATCCCCACTCCGCTGTCCACATTCTGGCCAGCATGTTCTTTTCTATTTCTTGACAGTAGCCACCCTCACGAAACTGAAGTCATTTCTCCCTGTGCCCCAGGTCTTTTCAGCTGCTAGAGTGAGAGAGAAAATGCAGGAACAGGGCATCAAGATACAGATGTATTCCATAGTTGTTACAATTAGACGTTAACCCGGTAAAACACAGAACAAAGCCCCCGTCGTTGGATTTTCTTAGACTTGGGTTTTCATTCCCCAAGTCCTGCCTGGGTGGCCTTCCTGGCCAGGCTTCGACTTTGAGAGCTTTCCCGTTTGTCCATCTGTCTATTTGCATCCCTCTAAGGGCCCTCTAAGCCTTTGGGGGATGGACCAACTTGTGATCATGAGCTATGAGCCTGGGAAGGAATGAAGTTGTGAGGAGTAAAGCAAAAGCACTGGGGCGCCATGAGGGAAATGCAAATCAAAACAACAATGAGAGATCACCTGACACCTGAGAGGCTGTTCTCCAAAAGCCTGGAAACCAGTGTTAGCGAGGATGTGGAGAGAAGGGAGCACTTTTGCACTGTTGATGGAAGTGCAGATTGGTGCAGCCCCTATGGGAATGTATGGAGATTCCTCAAAAAGTTGAAGATGGAAATCCCATGCGATCCCGTCGTTCCACATCTGGGTATTTACCGAAAACATGCAAAATCACTAATTCACAGATCTCTGCACCCCGATGTTTATTACGGCACTCTTTGCAATAGCCAAGAACTGGAAACAACCTGAGTGCCCACCGTCAGATGATGGATCAAGAAGATGTGATCCATAAACACAATGGAACACTACTCAGCCCTTAGAACAGTGGAAACCCTGTCCTTTGAATCCACATGGATGGAACTAGAAATGACATTGTTAAGTGTGATAAGTGAAAAGAAGAAAGATGGATGGATGGACACCAGATGGCCTCACTCAGAGGTGGAGTGTGAGGAGACAAAGGAACAGACGAAACAAAACCAACCTTTGGACACTGAAAACAGAACTGATGACTGGTGGGAATGGGATGTGGAGGGGGTGAGGTGTGTTCCAATGGATAGTGGGTACGGCCTCTTGGTAACCAGGTGTTGAGCAGGGTGTATGGACATGTACTTGAGGAATGGGGCGCCTGCGCCTGTGGATTTATACTCTGTATTATTTTGTAAAGCAAAGCTACTACAATCAATACTTCAAAAAAAAAAAAAAAAAAAAAAAGAGGTACACCCTGGTGGAATACTGGTTATGACAGTTGCCTCCGAAGACACGCAGGCCACATGCCTGTGGATTCAGGTCTCGGGTCCTAGGGTTAACAAACAGCGTGAAAGCTAAATACAAATCATTGTAGCGCTTATTCCTCCTCTGTCTTACTGTCGGCCCGCTCGCCTTCATTTCTACTGCACCTCTCCTTAAAAGAAAAACCCCAGAAAACTGACTCCCTCTAACCCAGTTTTAAATGTCTCTTCCAGTTCTGTCCCTCTCCCGACTGCGTTGCACAGACTATTTGTCATCTACTGTTTGTACTTGATATATTGTGAACATTTTCCTTTTGGTCATGTGATGTTTCATTTATTTTCAGAGACAGAGGAGGAAGAAGCATTTTCTATTTCATTTCCATTTCGTCATTTACGCCGGTTGTTTCCCCTCAGACCCAGGACTCGAACCCAGGGGTTTGCGGCTTGGATAGTTCAGAGATAGTTGACTTAACCGCCGTTCCACCGGGGTGCACCTTCTTTATTTTGTTTTTTCAAAGAAAGGTACAGGCAGGAATGAAGGTGAGCAGAGGCAGGCAGGCAGGAGGGGAGAGACTTACCGTTTTTACTTAGTTGTTCATCTTGGTGGTTTTCCTGACCCCGGTTGCAAACTCAGGTCCTTGGGACGGGTGTGGGCCGTGCTCAGTGAGCTTAACCAAGAAGCCAAGGGGGGGGGCGCCAAATTATGTTTTAATGGCAGCTAGGAGTGGCTGTAACCAAAAAGACTAAAAATACCAAACTTGGGCAAAGATAGGGAGAAAGCGGCACCTTCGGACATGGCTAGAGGGCACCTCAAGGGGTGCGGCCGCCTGCGGAAACAGTGTAGCACTTTCCGAAGCCGCTCGACCTCACGCACCGTCGGGTGCACGCGTTCTAGCCCTGTTACCTTCCAAGAGACGTGAGAACGTAGGTCCTCGCCAAGTTTTCTCAGCACACGTTGAGCGGTACGTTACCGACAGTCACCCACTCGAAAGCCATCCAAGCGTCCAGACACTGACGAGCGAGTAAAACTGGCACAGAGACCCCTGCCCTGCAAGAGTACCCACTGTGACTTGGTGGACCTTAAAGCCACCGTGCGGGAGAGCCACAGCGAACATCACCCCTCGTGCGACTCGAGTGTGTGGCTGAATGCTGGTGCGGCGTCCGCGGCGTGGCTAGAGCGTACCTTATTTAAACACGCGCCGTCGCTGGGCTGGAAGTGCTTCCCCATTTTCCGCGCTTTCCAATATTCCACACTGTGCTGTGAGGGCCATCTTGGTGACCGGTTGTTGGTGGCCAGGCTGCGTGGTCTTCGGGCAGGGGCCCAGAAGTGCAGCCTCCTGTTGGCAGGTCTCTGTGTGGTTGGGCTTTGGGTAAACACAGTTCGCGATGCTTCTTGTTTTGCTCAGTCTGCACACCCACCTGCAGAGCCTGGGGGGGCTGATGCCTCTGTTCCAAAACGGAGCACGTGTGTGTTGGCTCTGCTCTGCCCTGGGGGCTGTGCTGGGCCCAAGGGCCCCACTCTCACGACACCCTGTGTTTGTTTGCAGTTCCCCCCGGACATGACTTCCAGGATGCTCATCGCTAGCACTAACCGCCAAGTGGCAGGCTTTGTCATCCTCACCATGGCCTGGCTCCTCTCCACCACGGCCATGGGCCTCTCAGGATGGCGCCTGTGGTTCATGGACAAATCCATGCTGCTCCCCTCTGGCCTGGCCCACGTGGGGATGTGGAAAGTCTGCATTTACCGCCACAGCCACAAATACAAGGAAACCGTGTGTTACTCCTACACCTACCGGGACACTTACATCCCGGTTGACATTCGCATCGCTCAGAACCTCCTGCTGGCGGCCAGCATTCTCGGGCTCTTGGGGAAAGTTCTCATCATCTTTGCCCTTAGAAATATCTACATGGGGATTCGCCACATGAATGACGCCTGCAAACCATTTCTTGCTGCAGGAATTCTGAATGTCACTGCCAGTATCTGTATCTTTATCGCCGTGAGCTGGAATTACCACTCCGTGAGGAACGGAGTGGGGATTGCCTTTCCGCCATCTTTCTACCTGCCCTTCAAGCCGACCAACCAGGAAACTGGCAGCGCCTCCCTAATGGCGGGCCTGGGAGCCTTCGCGATGCTCTTAAGTGGGCTGATTTGCTTCTCTTACAAGTCCCCATCGACTAGCCAAGTACACCCTGATGCTCCAGAAATATAAGCTTCCTGGTGGTGCTGACTTTGCCAAGCCAGGATGACCTGGGGCCTCCGGGAAGTGTCATTGGCGAGACACTCTAGCAAATACCCCCCAGAACGCCAGACCCTGCTCAGATAGTATTAGGCAGAAAGCAGCCAACTGTTTCCTTCTGTGTCTGAATTTGGTTTGTTGATTGGTTGGTTGGATTAAGAAACTTTCATTAAAAAACAAACAAACTTGGTCTGTGTGTTGGGCGTCTGGAATCGGGATTTTAATGATTGTGGAATATGTGATCGGAACGATGAAACCTAGTGCATAAAAATAAGGGATTCTCACATCTCCCTCTTAAACTTCTGCTAAAAAGTCACCAGCCTGATTTCCTGTGGCATGGTAGTAACATCTCTAGCACACATCTTCTAAAATGTGCAAACGTAGATTACTATGAGGACTAAGGAATCCCTCTACATCCACTACCAGACTCAGCGATTATCAGGATTCTGTCCTAGTCACTCTAGAGAATTGTCCCCCTCTTTTACTCTGTTGTTTTCCCAAAGGATTTTAAAGCAAACCCCGAATATCATGTCCCTTAACCCTGGTATATGTCAGTATTTCTTGCTAAAATACAGGCATATCCATGCATCACTGCCGTGTGTTTTTTAAAGCCTTGAAAATCGTGTTTGTTTTATTTTTCCCATACAAAGTGATCACACGCACCTTAAGTCTTTCAATTAAAGCGCCCAACCCCCCCGCCCACCATGACACCCGCCATTAAACCTCTTGAGGTTGAATAGAATCCAGGTTAGCTCTTGCAGGATGAGCATTCCAAAGGTGGTCCTCCGTACCTCCCCATTGTCCCTCCGTGGGACCCATCACCTGCTCCTGCCCCATCCTGGTTTCTGTTGTCAATGCCCGAGGGTTGGCTGCCGTTTTGACCAATGAGTGCACCAGGAAGAGCCACGGGGGGACTTTCTAATGGGAACATTCTTGCCAGATCTACTAGCTGGAACACGATGGTCAAGAAGAAATTTCCCTTGTGAACCGTGGCTTTCCAGTTACCCTAAATTTCAACTCCTACAAGGAAGGCAAGGTAAAGACCTCATTCGTTCCTGCTAATAATTACATTTCTAGAGTAAGGAGGAAGAAAGCCTTCTCTGGTGTTGACCAACATATTTTCCTTAAATTGTTTTCTTTTCTTCCTTTTTTTTTTTTTTTTTTTTGGCGGCAAGTGAGCACTGCTTTTGTGCTCTTCTATTTCAAGTTCTTTCCAAAACAAGGCCGTAGAACACTCAGGTTCAGGTATGTTTCTGGGCTTTGGTCCACCATTTTCTTGCACACAAGTTTGGGTGTCCATTCACCAACATTAAACTCCAGGACAGACGATGTGACAAAGCAGGACTGCCTTCTCCACGGGACAAGAGTCCCTTGATTTCAGAGGATGCAGTGGCAGCCAGCATGGATGACACACAGGAACTTTTGGAACTGGGCTGTGACGAGAAGCAGGAACCTCACCATCTTTCTCCTGACTCTTCGGCTCAGTGTCTGAAGATTTGACAAAATAATCTTCTCTGCAGGTACGGGGTAGGAATTCTGGGTTGAGCTGTGCAGTCCGAAGAGCTGATTAATACATACACACAATAGCCAGGTGAGTCCATCTGTTTGAGAAAGCCCCCCCGAAGCCCCCCTAGGACCACTTAGAGGTAGAAAAGGCAAAAGATCCCTGACATTGCCTGGCAACGCTTCCTCGGGCAGGCAGTTTCGTGAATGAGGTCTTCAAGGCAAATGGCGCCAAACTTCACCAGGTGCTCTGCAATCACTGTGTTGACTGCTAGAGGGATAATCTTACTCTGGACCTTGACTTGTCCACATTTCAGGATGAGTTCCTGGACAGACTTCACGTTAAGGCTCCTCTGTACGAAGCATGTTTATGGTGAGAGGCTGACAAAGACATCACTGGCAATCTCTGTCAGGTGAAGTCTCGCAGTGGTTCTCTGTACCAGTAAAGTCACCCCACTCGTCCTTTCACTACGTGCAGCAGAGGCCAAGGAAGGGTCATCTGGTACATCCAAGCCATGAGGTTTTGCTTCTCTCTGTTTGAGGCTTCCTTTGTCACACTCCTGCTGCCAGGCATTACGTAGAAACCTTTGGAGTAATTGAAACCTGAGCTCTTTTCCTTTCCTCTGCTTCTTCTCAGGCTTTGCGAGGGTGGCTTTGAAGGCCTGAGAAGCCTTCCTCTTTCTGAGATAATCTTCTGGAACCAAAGGGAGATTTTTCTTTTTTCTTTGCTCCGGCTGTGCCATCTTTCCAACACTCCCTTCAATTGTTTTCAGTCTCCATATTTTCTTTTGTCTTTTTCCTTTGCATATCAATTTAAAAAACATTTTTAGAGGAAGGAAGGTAGGAAATGAAGACAGTCAGGGAGGAAGGAAGGAGGAGCAGGAAGAAGCCCTTTATTAATTTATTTGCTCACGCTGGTTGTTGCCCCAGCTCTGGGTCCAGAACCAGGCTCCATGGTCTGCGCCGCAGCCACTGCTAACTTAGCACCTGAGCCACCAGGTCATGCCCAGTTCAACCCTTCCAGTATGAACTCATGAGATTGTTTCCTTGTTTGATGATGGACATTTTCAAATGCATTAATAGGTAGACTTTTGTCTTGGCTTCAAGATTATCGACATGGGGCCGATACCATTCCAGCTCAGTTTTCACTGACCCAACCTTGCATTATTTTGTAATCTCTGGAATATAGTATTATATCCATAAATACTTCAGTAGCTATTGCTAAAAGATAAGCGCCCCCTTTTTAAGAAATATAGCCACACCTCAGTTCCGTTCACTCTTTGGTACTTTCTCTAGCATGTTTGAAATAAATCTTCTCCCCAGAGTATGTATTTATTTTAACGTTTGTGCCTGTTTGGATGACACTGAAATACTTTTGCAAAAGCATTGGATCCATGACTATTTTTTCATACTCATTTTGATTTTTTAAAATCTGATCTTTTTTGCATGATGATCTTTTTCATGTTCTCTAGCTCTGCTACGTTATGTTTCGTCATATATTTTGTCATGATTTTTCAGCTCCCTGAGATTTCTATTCTGTGGCAGCAAGGTGGTTTTGCTCATTAAACAGCTGCCCGGTGACAGTACCCTCCGCATACCTGGGTACTGGCCATCTTGGTGGTTCCCCCTGGCCAGGACGCGAACCTGGGTCTTGGGGATGTGTGTGGACTATGCTGATAGGGGACTAAGAACTGAACCCGGTAAACCACCAGGGCACGCCCGTCCACTTTTTTTTTTTTTTCCCCAATGTGAATTTTATAATCAGCTTATCTTATTCCAGACTGGAAAATAATTAATTACTATTTTTATAAGGATCATGCTAAACTTTCAAGTTAACAGGGATAATTTATATACTTATAATGTTAAGTCTCCTTATTCAAGACCCAGGGCTGGGGGAAAACAACCAATGTGAACAACTAAACAAAAATAACATAATGCTTCTTCCTGCTCTTTGCCCTGCCTGGTGGCCTTCATTCCTGCCTGCACCTTTCCTTTAACACAAAAAAAAGTATCCTTTTGTTTTTTGAGCTTTTCAGCTACTTTTCTTTGCATTGTGTTGTTTCCAGTACAGGCTGATTATAAGAAAAAATAGTGCTGTAAATATTTGTATTTGGATTTATGCCTGAATGCAAGTTTTTATTTCTCTCGGGTAGTTATTCTAACTCATTCTTAAACTTTTGACCCATATTAGCCTTTAGAAGTCTGCGTGGGATGGCGGTGGTAAATGTGTCTTCTCTTTTGGGGATTATTGGTACAACAGTTAAGATTCTTTTTATTGTGTTTTTAAAAGCACCGGCCTTGGCATACCCCGGTAGAGCTGCGGCTGAGTCCACCACCCCTGGTAGAGCACAGTCCACACACATCCTAAGGACCCAGGCTCACATCCCAGGGCCAGGGAGGAACAACCAAGATGAACGGCTAAATATAAATAAAACTAAAATGCTTCTTTGTGGTCCATATACACAATGGAATACTCCACAGCCCTTAGAAGAGAAGAAACCCTGCCCTTTGACTCCACATGGATGGAACTAGAGGGGATGACGCTAAATGAAACAAGTCGAAAGAAGAGAGACACCAGATGACCTCACTCACAGGTAGAATACGGACAGAGAAAACTAAGTAACAGGTGTAGCAAAACTAACCCTTGGGTGTTTGCAATAGAACTGAGGTCACTGAAAAGGAATGGGCGGGCGGGGGCAAATGGTGGTGGAGCCCACTGGACGGTGGGGAAGAACACTTGGTGATGTGGTGGAGGGCAGCATGTGTGGACGTATCTATGAGTAATGGGGAAGTAATACACGGGAAATTATTTTAATGTGTAGAATAGTTACTACAACACAATAAGTAAAGCGCTTCTTCCTCCTCTTTCTGCCTGCCTCCTCACCTTCATTCCTGCCTGCATCTTCCCTTTAAAGATTTTTTTTAAATCATAGGTCTTATTTTGTACATATGTAAGTAAGAGTTCCCAGAAGCCCACCCCAAAAACCGTGCCTTTCGTTGACTGTGGAGTATCTTTTCCTCCCAAATTTCATCGGTGGTCCAATTAGCTCCCAGAGTAACTTCTAAGTCACCTGCCTGAAAGTCCTTACTTGATTATGTTTCAAAATCATGCCTTGGGCCGCATCAGGAGAGAGAGACGCCTCAGCGCACCCCCTCGCTGGTGAATTCTCTCGGCCAAGGTGAATCGAACGTCTTTCCCGTGGGACACGCCCCAGGCGCTCCACTAAGTGTGCTGGCCAGGGCGGGGGTGCTGGACATAAACCAGACACGCGGCCTCTCCTGAGCGACTCCCTTGTCACAGCCCCTCAGATGCCTGGAAGGTCGCCATCAAAATGAAATGACTGATACAAGTAGGCATTCCTCCTTCACAGAGTCAGCACCCACAGCGGTCTCAGAGCCACACACTGAGGGTCATCCTGGAGCCACAAGGAGAGAGACCCAAGAACATGGGGTGCCATTTTCGTTGAGGGCACAGCGCTCGAAAAGTCCTCCCCACTGTGACTGAAGTCTATTTCAATGGACTTCTCGTTCCAGAAACTTTACCTGTGGCCCAAAGTGGGCAGCGGCTCTGCTGGAATGTTCCACACATCCTGGAACCTTGGGCTTTGCCTCCTGACTTGTAGCTAATAGTCTCCCTCTGATGGAGATTGATAGCATCTTGACAGCACCCTTTGAGAAATGTCCCCGCGCTGTTGACAAGTATTTGTGTGATGTTCTCCACTTTCGAGCCTTTGGCAAACGGGAGGAAATCGCAGCCTTTAGCATGTCATTAGAATTCTGGCGTCAGACCGCAGGGCTGGCCTTGAACCGATGACTCCCAGGTGCTCCCCACGCAGATTCACGAATGGCTCCCCATAAATGTCAGGTTTCCTCCGGCATCTTTCCCTGTGGCAGGTCGCTCTAGGGCTGACCTTACACAGAGGAACTTTGAAAGAGGATGGGTTTACTTTAAATGGTGCCAGGCCCCGGGTACTTGGAACTTGGGAGCTCTTAGAGGAGGTGGGGTTTTTTGTTTTGTTTTGTTTTTCGCAGCTATGATTTATTTTTATTTATGGATCGTGGTAACATACTCTACGCGTTAAAATAACCTCCTATGTGCAGGTTCCCCGTTCCTCAGATATATGTCAACACATCTTGCCCTCCAGCACATCACCAAGTGTCCTTCCCCACTGTCCAATGCGCCCCGCCGCCACTTGTCGCCCACCCGCCCCTCCATAACCTCAGTTCTGCTGCAAGTGTCCAGGGGTTGGTTTTGTTTCATCTGTTCCTTTGTTTTGTCTAGTCACGTTCCACCTATGAGTGAGGTCATCTGGTTTCTATTTTACTTTTTGTGACTTGTTTCACTTAGCGTCATCCCCTCTAGATCCCCCAATGTGGATTCGAAGGACAGAGTTTCGTCTCTTCTCCGGGCTGTGTAGTGTCCACTGTGTATGTGTCCCACATCTTCTTGATCCATAATCTGACGTTGGGCACTTAGGTCGTTCCCGGTTCGTAGCTGTTGTGAACAGGGCTGCAGTAAACATGGGGGTGCACGCATCTCTGCGGTGCTTTGTATCTTTTGGGGAGATGCCCAGAAGTGGGATGGCAGGAGCCCATGGGATTGTCCGTCTTCAGTTTTGGAGGAATCTCCACACTGCTTTCTGCAGGGGCTGCACTAATTTGCACTCCCACCAACATGCAAAAGTGCTCTCTTTTCCCCACATTAGAGACAGTGATTTTGTGTTTGCTCCTCAAGGAGGAGAAATTCAGACCACAGGGAGGGTGAGTTGGCATCTAGCTGTCACCTGGTGGCCGCAGACGGAAGTGAGTGAATGGGCTTGGGCTGTTGAGTCCTGATCCTTGGCCCTCTGGAACCCTCAGTCTCTGCAGGGAGCACCGGGGAGAGGGCTGGACCATGATGGGGTCTTCAGGGGAGCCAAGCAAAGGCACAGAAGAAGAGAAAGAGTTTCAGACCTGCTGAAAGCCACTTTGGGTACCTCCTCTAAGGGACCCATTTCATGTGTTTGCGGAGGGAGCGGAATGCCCTGTGAATTCCCGGGGAGCACGTGGAGGGTGCTCTGAGGACGATGGCATCTCTCTGTTCTTTATCCTCCCGCCGCCCCCCGCGCCAGCGTGTGCCAGCGAGCTGCTCTCTGGCCGCCTCCGCGAAGTCTCCTGAGGCGGAATCTCTCGCAGTCTGCAGAGCTGGAAGTAGATACACAGCAAAGGCAACTGAGCTCAGCCTTCGGTGTCGCTACCCCTTCAGCTGCTCCGGACAGCAGGCGGGCAGCCTGGCCTGTAAGTCTGTCTTTGTGGCATCCCAGGACCTCATTTGTAGTGCAGCCCCGTAAAATACGTCAAGGAGCCAGACTCGGGGTCAGTGTCTCAAAGAAGGAGAGGAGTGTCCTGCCAGGCCCGCGCTTTCCTAGATGCGTGTTGTCTGTCTTTCTGTCCGCCCGACTGTCTTCGCACTGTAGGCTCCTGCAGCCCCCTCTCAGGGACCCTGCTGATCAGCTGTGCGGGTTGTGGCACCAGAGACCCTTCCAGAGTAACCCTATGGCACTGGGACTGGAGGCAAGAGTGTGCCGGCACATTGGCTGCTGGGACAGGGACCAGACAGAGGCGCTGGCGACAGGCCTCCCAGAGCAAGGGCAGCCTGGTGGCGCACTGGTCAGTGTTGGCCAGCCCCTCACCCTTCCCGTCTTTCCTGAGAAAACAGCTGGAGGGGGCAGCCGTTGCCATGGCCAGCGAGCTGCGTGTTTCATGGCCTGTGACTCGGTGTCGCCTTTCCCTGCCTGGCCCCCTGCTTGGCCATCCTAGGGAGCATTCTGAATGGGCTTGCACTCCGGGAAGCCCAGCATTCCTGCTGCGACAGAAGACTCAGCTAAGTGGTGCCCATCCTCACGGGACGGACTGGGTTTCCAAGGTCCCGGTGGTTGCGCCAGGTCAGAGGGGGTTCACCTTCTGACACCGTCCACCTGGGAACTCGGCTGCAGCGGTCCACACAGGCCGCTGTGTTTCCTGTGCCACAGCTCTGCGCACATGGCCAGGGTGTCTCCTTGGAGCGGACAGTGTCCTCTGAGCCACCTCCTGAGGATGCACATGTCGTCCACTAGAAAAGTGGGGCAGGACTTTTGGAGCCTAGAATATTCCACCCGCCTGCCTTTCTGGGAGCTGTCTTGTCTCTTGTCCCAAGAGGGCGGCTGCCCCATCTGAGAACATCGGGGGATGAGGTTTCCCTGACATGGCGAAAGCCTTTGAGACGCCTGGCCGGCCATACTGCCGCAAACCCAAGTCTATGGCTTTCTGAGCTCAACACCCCAGGAAAGGGAAAACATGTGCCTTATGTTTGCTACTATCCATCAATCCCCCCAGCTGGAGAGCACCCACTAAGCCAGACGACAGTGGGCCCATGGCCAGGGAGGGGGGTGCTGCTGGACAAATGGACCGCGTCGCAGGACGGCCTCAGCACAGACGCGGCTCAGGGCCGCCTGCCCACGCAGATAAGGCAGACGTCCAGAATTTCTGGAACAGGCAGAAGCAGCCAGTGGTGAGAGCACTCAGAACTGGAGCTTCTCCTGGGGGAGAGGCAGGCTGCGGGGGGTGGCGGCTGACTAGAGAGGCTAGAGAGCTCTTTGGGACACAGTGTGACTCCGTCTCAGCGGGGGTTTCCAGGGGCCTATGTCGGAATTCATCCAGATGAATATTTTAAAGGAAAGGCACAGGCGGGTGTGAAAGCAAGAGGCATCAGGGAGAGAGAGGATGAAGAACATTTTGTTTGTTTTATTTAGTGGTTCACTTTGGTTGTCCCCGCCACCCCAGGATGCGAACCCGGGTCCCTGGAATGCGTGTGGACCGGGCTCGGGCCAGAGGCAACGGACCTAACTTCCTGTCCAGCAGGGCAGCCTGACCCTGGCTCTCATCCGGGGCCATCTTTCTTCCCATTCACTGTAGGCCTTCTTGCAGTCTGCCGACTGAAGTGTCTGACGCCCAGTGACTGGCGTAGGACTTCAATAAGAAACTTCTCGAAAAGCTTCTCTCTGCTTCAAGGGTCGTTGGACTACACGGGTCCTTCCTGGCATCTTGTGTGACATGGCAGACACTTGGAATGCAGCCACCAGCAGCCGTAGTCACGGACACCAGAATGTTTGCCCGCATTCCCTTACAGCTCGGCAGTTACAAGCCTCTGTGCTTCGGAGACAGTCTCTTGCCATTTTTCCTTGTGGTTTTCTGGAGGGAACCTTTTGGGTCTTGCCCACCTTCAAGACATCGGCAGACTCCTTGTGAAGAGGTTCGCGGTCCCGGCACGGTCCAGCCAAAGAGGTAAGCCAGGCCAGCTGTGTGTCCGCACACGAGCGCCAGCATAGCTGGGCTTGGTCTGCGGGCCTCTGGCTGCGGCCATGTGTCCCCGAGGCTGTGCGGCCTCCCTCTGGGTGTGGACTGGGACTCACCCCACGGAGTGCCCTCACCTGCTCCGTCGCATCTCCTTCCTGAGCCAGCGACATGAGTGAGTGCGAGTGTGGGACAGTATTGGGCGAATGTGTGACTCTGAAACGAGAGAGATGGTGTCACCAAACCACAGGCTGGTCTTCCTTCCGCAAATCAGGTTTTGGCACTTTGGGAGACACCTGTTGCTTGAGATTTCTTTCTCTTCTTTTTTTTGAGTGGGCAAATGTAAGGACCTAACATTAAGGTTTCCACTGTCACCAAGGTTACACACACAGACAGTTGGGTGAGGACATTCACACCGAAGTGTCACCTCCAACTTTTCATCTTTCCACACGGAGCCTCCACGTCCACTGCCTCCGCGTGTGCCCTCCGCCTGCCCTGGCAGCCACTTCTCTGCTCCTCTGCTTTCTGTCTCTACGGATCGGAAAGGCCTCGCGGAAGTAGAATCACGCGGCATTTGTCCTTTGGGTGACTGTTGCATTCCGGTGAGTAGCATGTCCTCCAGGTGCATCTGCGATGTAGCCGGAGCCAGAATCTCCTTCCTCGTGAAGACTCATACTCTCCCGCTCTGCGCACAGACTCCGTGTTGTTCACCCAGCCAGCCCTCGGTGGGCGTTTGGGTGTTTCCACTGTTGGTTATTGTGAAAAATGTGTCTGTGAACACATGTGGACAGACACCTGTGTGGGTCCCTGTGTGCTTTTCGTGGGGACATACACCCAGAAGGGGCAGTCGGGCCCTACGGGAATCCTGATTTGCTTTTGGAGGACCCACTGGGCCCTTTCCCATATCAGTGGCACCATTTTACATTGCCATGGGCAATGCCTGGTGATTCCCATGTCTCTGCATCCCGGCCAATCTTTCTACTTTGTTTTCAAATAGCAGTGCCAGCTTTTAAAAGGTGTTAGTCACATGGAGATGAAGCTGACCAGGAGGCAGGTAGTGGTCTTTCCCCATAAGCCACTGTCCATCGATACTCACTTTCATCTTTTATGGGACAGAGAAAAGGCCACAGGTGACTTTGCTGTGGACATGGCACTTACCTCTTTGTGATGCTCTTCTGATGTGAATAAATGTCATCCAACATGAGAAGAGCTAGAAAGCACTGTGTCTAACAGCAAAGGCTCTGTAATCTGGCCTTGCCCTTGGCATCCCTGATACCTTGATTCAGTTCCCTCATCTGTTACATGGGGATCATAATTGTATGGCTGTTATCGGACGGTCAAGAGGATTGAATATGCTCCTATTTGGAAAGAGCTTGGAATAGGGTCTGAACTGGGAAACCACAGCATCCATGTGTGCTCCTCTGTGCTGAGGTGCGCCATCTCTCAGGACCTCCGTGTGGACAGGGTCTGTCCCTCGCTGTTCAGGGCTTCCTATTGCTGGGAAGATTATTTGCCTCCCTCTGGTCTTCTGAACTCTGGTCTTCTGAGTCCTGCAGGGCCCATAGGCAGATGTCTGTGGACACATGGACACTTTCACATTTGCTCTTCAGGGAAAATGTTCCCACCCCAACAGCCTCAGACACAATAAAATAGTACCACAACTGGCTCCAGCCCCCACGTGCCTGGATTCCTTCTCTCCGTGACTCAGTGGTCCTGTGGTCCCTTTCCTCACGCCTCCATTGGCAAGGAAGTGCTATTTGCAGAGAGTGAGGTCATCAGCATGGTCACCAGCCTCAAGCCCATCACTAATGAAATTCCCAGGCACAGTCATGCTTCTGCGTACAAACGTCTCGGTCAACCACGGGCCACCCACTGGGGGTGGCTGTATCATCTAGGTGTCTTTAATGACATCCTAGGACGTTTTCCGAACAGCGAGCGTGCCCCTTTCTCAGGAGGCACCGGTGAGGAAACTGTGCCTTCGTGCCATTAGAAAGAGCAGTCCCTTGGCACCCCTGGTGGAGCAGCGGTTAGGTCAGTCACCTCTGAAGGAGTGCAGGCCACATGTCCCTGGGTTCAAGCCCCAGGTTGGTGGGTGGCGGAATCAACCAGTGTGAACAACTAAACAAAACTAGAGCGCTTCCGCCTCTCTCCCCCCGCCTGCCTGCTCACCTTCATGCCTGCCTGCTCCTTTCCTTTTTGAAGAAAAAGGAAAAAGCAAGCACAGTGTCCCGGAGATTATGGAGTTGAGCACAATGATGGACATACCAGGCGGCACAGCAGGACGTATCCTGGATCCCCCTCAACTCCCCCTCCTGGAACAGTCCTGTCCCCACTGGCAGACCCGCCTGTCCGCTTCTGCTAATCGAGCAGGAGAAGCCCTCGGAGTCTCATTTTCTGATTGTCCCAGTCACTTTCCCCTAAGGATTGACACTGACGAGAGGTGGCTTGTGGGGTAGACTCCACCGACCCAGAGGGCAACGTGAGAACCACCAGGGGTAACCAGTTTCCTCCTGTCCTTCCAGCCTTGCTTCCCTGAAAACATCTCTTCTTCCTCTGCCTTCCCTCTTTAAAAATACAAAGGGAGGCGCCCCCTGATGGAGCAGCAGTTACGTCAATGGCTTCAGAAGCCGCGCAGGCCACATCCCCCTGGGTTCAAGTCCTGGGTCCGGGGGAAGCAACCAGTGTGAACAGCTAAACATCAATGAAACAAAGGCGCTTCCTCTTCCGGCCTGCCTGCTCGCCTTCATTCCTGCCTGTACCTTTCCTGTAACAAATAAAGAAAAATAGAAAAGAAAGAAGATCAGAGATCCAAGGAAGCTGGCCCACAATCTACATTTTACTTCAGAGAGGATATTTGCTCCATGCCAAATACCTCAGACTTCTATTTCTGTATTTCAAAGAAGCCGAAACGTCAGACACGTTCTTGGGAGATCTGGAAATCAAAATCAAGGTCTCTACAATTGATGTCCCGCGAGTGACTCACTTTGTATGCTTCCTCCTAAGCTTTGAAAAAACGAATGTGCGTCTCAATGTGTATTTATCAAGGGAAGTGAATCTGGTTTTCTGTGGACACAATCAGCCATCTTGGATGGACTCCACTTTATTCTGAAGGAAAGGGGCACGTAGGCAGGTCAGAAGACAGAGGAGGCAGAAGCACTTCTTTTTAGTGAGTTGTTCCCTGCCAGTGCCTGGGACAAGAACCCAGGTCCTTGGGATGGACGTGGACTAGACCGGCCAGCTTTGCCACTAAGCCAGCAGGACACACCAGGACCACCACTTCCTTAAGCCTTTCTCTCTTAATGAACACGCAGCTCGCGTCCCATTTCTCTGTGGCTCATTTACTCTTTCTCTCTTCTTTCCAGAGTTCCTCTGTGATTTCATAAGGACTCTCCGGGTGTCCGTCAACGCGAATGAAGTCCTCGAGCTTTCAGCTGATACTCCTCTTTTCTGTGTATCTGTGCTGGAGTTTGGATGTCGCTCTTCTTGACAGCCAGTCCTGGCGTGTGTGGGAGTTTGAGAACGATGAAATTCACACTGTGTTCATTGGCCTTTGGGGAGCTTTTTATTTTCAAAAATTCAACATCTCTGGCTCGATGGTGACTTTGCCCATGCACAGAAAGTTCAACAGCAGCTGGATCATTCCAGAGGAGAT
>RJWH01010004.1:0-19151 GCA_004363575.1 Solenodon paradoxus
ACACACATACACACAAACTTTCCCTCCCCCTGGCTCCTTTAAATGGAGCAATTCCCAAGGTCCCGTCATTGATCTGCTTCTTTTCTTGTGCTATGTTCTCTTCTGGGTAATTTCATCTCCTCACACAGCTTCACCTTTCACCTCTACACTAATGATTCCCAAATTGACCTCTGCAATCCTTAACTCATTCCGGAGCTCCAGGCTAACTCCAATTTCCAATTGCCTGCTGAGCATCTCCAGGGCAGGATATCCCAGGAGGCTCAAGGGTAGTCTGGCTTTTGTCATCCTGCTTCAGGAATGCAGAAGGGGGAATCTAGCTTCAAGAAGTATTAAGAATTTCAAACAACAAATTCTGAACAGAAGTAAAAGCAATCTAATTTAGGAAAGTGGTTCAAAATGAACTTTCCAGGCAAGGCATGATAAGAAAACGGTGAATTTTTGTGATTATGGACTAGAGATGTAAATTGACATTTGAGACTTTAAAAGGGTATGTTTTCTGGATAGAATGGAACAGCTTTTCTAATCAAAATGGAGTTCAATTTTTAGGTGCTAGATTGTTGGGCTATTTGAGGAAAATGTTAATTAAAATGATCTTTGTTGGGATATTTTTCACAGTTAATCTTGTTTCAGTGTTCTGTTATACAAATTCATGTGCCAAGAAGAAGGATAATGTGTTCAACCTGACGGATGAGTGAGGGAGAATTTCAGGAGTATTGCATATTATAGTAACCTATGTACATGCTGGGTCAGATATGCCTGAGATTTTAAATGTGTGAAAATAAATCTAGCAGAGAATAATAGCTTTTTTTTTCTTTCATTCATTCCGTAAATATTTACTGACTCCTTACTAGATGCCACACACATAAAGAGCCTCTGAACTTGTGCCTAATATATTTTCTTTAGTTATATGCAGGTACATTGAGAATTTAATTTGGTCTAGAAATATCTGCACATGTGACAAATTGTTGATAACCTTGCTGACAATCTTAAATGACCGAAGAGAAGCAAAAGGGAAATAAGACAGTGCTAAAGTGGGAAAAGAATGTACATAAATTCGAATTAGGAATCGATTGCTTCCTTGAAATTCACTAAATATTGAATTACTTTAGGTTTTTTACATTTCAAGTTGATTCTCAGTGTTTCAGGCCAGAGGAAGAATGATTATGTCTAACCCTAAAACTTAATTAGAGCAAAGGGATAGACAAATCTTGGTTAATATGTGAAGTATTGTCAGGAGATTTCTTTGTAAAGGAGCTATTCTTAGAGAAACTACAAACCTAGCTCATAAGCTTGAGCACAGGGAACAATATTCCTCTGAAGAAGGGTTACCCCTGTCCCCACCTTTCTGAAATCAAGTACAGCTAAATTCCTGCCCTGAGGAGTACCTCCAAATTGTTATGCTCTAGGAAACCAAGTGAGATCCTTACTTTCATTGGTGCCTTCTCTTTAGCATGGCCCTTTGTTTGCAAATCTTAAATCCAAGTGTACTCTTTTCCAACTGCCAATGCCAATGCCCATTCACAGTCATTCTCAGGTTCCAAAGAGCTCTCATGGCATTAGTCAGCCTGAAAATCTACCTTGATGTCCCAGAGCTCCTGCTGAGGATAAATAGATGGCACCCTTCCACTATTCCAGTCCTCCCTTCAGGACCTTCAGTGACACAAAAGCTTGCATAACAATGTTGTACATATTGAGCAGGGTTCCTATTTCCTTTGCCCTATATGAGTTAGAGGCATGGATGTGCTTCTCTTTATCCAGAGTGCAAGTAAGGATAATAAAAATATGTAAATATTCTTAAATTTATAGTCTTGGATGTCATTATCCTCATGGTTTGCATCAACCGCAGTGTACCTTTGCTTATCTTTCTCAAATCCATTCAGTATCTATCTACAGAGCACATAATATGTTTTAGGCACTGCTCTAGGCACTGGGGACAATAAGACAGATAAGTTCCTTGTTGTTGCTTTTCTTAAGGTGTGTGTGTATGTGTGGTATGTGCAGGGAAGTTAAAAATAAACAAGTATACATGTAAATGAATGAGCTAATCACTGAGAGTGCTACATGCCATGAAGAAAATAAAACAAGATGGACAGGAAATGATGGAATAGGTTGGGAGTGATCAAGGCGAAGTTGCTCTTTGATTTTATTGGTTTTGTACACACTTCACCGACACGTTTCCTCTTTTCCTGGATTTTTAAAATCAACTCAGGTATTGCTACTTCTGGCCACTCTATCAGTAGGATCACCTTCCATTAGTCCTGAAATATTTATTACCTGATAGAGCCTCTTTATTCAAGTTTCTTTTTAAGGAATGGAATTTAAAATTTTAAAGGAATTTACAGGAAGGAATGAAGGGGAAAAGAGACAGTAGGCCGGGAAGAAGCATTTTATTTACTTTGTTTCAGTTCTTCATCTTGATTGTTCTCATCGGCCTGGGGCATGAACCCGGGTTCTTGGGATGTATATGGCCTGCGCTTCGTCCGGAGACAGTTGGCCCAACCACCACACCACCAGGGCACGCCTCCTTATGAAACTTTTGTTCGAAGCTTTTCTTACCTTGGTGAGCGTTAGAATTTGGCAGGTTCACCCTCTTCCCTGTCATAGAATGTAAATGAACCAACTAATCCCTTAGGGGCAGTTTGCTAGATGACTAAGAGGATCTTCACTCAAGGCAACCTACCTGTTAAAAGAAGAACACAAGCATTAATTATTAATAGTTGTGTGGCATTTGACTTTGTCAACTTATGGAGGCCTGAATTGGGAACCAGAAGATTTATCTCTTGGTCGTCAGTGCTACAAATGAGCTATATGGACCTTAGACATGACACTTTCTCACTCTGAGCCTGTTGATTTATCTGCAAAGCCAGTGTTCAAAGGAGATAATACCAAGGATCTTTCTAGCTCTGAAGAGGTACAATTAGTTGTTTTCAAAGACATGGGCCAAGATCTCTTTCCAACATTCTGTTTAATTTTGCAAAGTGGAAATGTAGGAACATTTTCCAGTGTATCAGAGCCTCTTAGATTCAGTTTTCTGGCAAAAGGCAGATTTACAATTCTTGTAAATGTCCCAAGAAGTTAAAATATTGCTTCTTGTTTTAACCGCTGCCAGCTAGGGCGACAACACGACACTGTCTATGCAGTTGTCAACTTCCAATATGGGAACTTCTGAAATTGCACCGTCTTTTTTGCTTGCCCACAGAGAAATCTTAAAAGCAACTCAATACCACTCAAACACAGCAAGGCATTCTTACTTGGCATCCAAATGACCTCGGCACAAGTGTTGTCCACTAGTGAGTCAGGTGCCAGGAAAAGCATGGCAACTCTGGGAAAGCCAATCAGGATTCTTCCGGCCCACATTGCTGTTTTCCTGAGCACTTTGGGGGGGCCAGCTCCGAATCGCAAGGAGTAGTCTACAGACTCACTTCCGGCATCTGCTGCACCGGGCTTTGTAGAGAAAGATGGGAAGCAGAAAGTCAGAGCAGAACGAAGGCCGCTGCATGTGCCGCTGTCTTCTATGTTGTCACTGTTCTACCTGTTATTCAGATACTTGGCCTTGTTCTAAAAGCAAGCAGCAGCCAAATGACCAGATTTTAGGAAAGCAGACTGTTAAAGATGCAGAGCAAAATTGGCCATTCTTCTTAACAAGGGAGTCTGAAGGAGAAGAGGGCCAAGAAGGTTTGGAAACCCCAGAAATGTACCTTTGATTTATCAGCATAGAATCTTCAGATACAAGAGTGGATCTTTTGCACAGTGGTGGCCAAACAGCATAGCTATAATCAAAAGGCCGTAATAATGTTTGCAAGTGAGGAGTCAAATGCCCACCAAGAAAACGACTCATGTAGGTACATGTAGCCAGCCAGTGGCAGACTTAAGATAAGAACCCAAGTCGATGGCATCCTCTCTGGTATCTGGATTTGTAATGACTCCTGCTGGTAGTGAATCTGCCTTGCTTGATCGCTGGCTTTTGCTGTTTCGTTCTTATGCTACTTCTGTTTACAGCTCTTACAGTTCATTATTCTCAGAGAACTCGATCAACAATGTGGGCAAAATCCCTTAGGAAGAGTTAAACCATAATTTGTTCTGAAGAGTTTGGGGCCACCTGACAGTACAAGGTCACGTAGAGGAGAGAGTAGCTGAAATGGAAATAAAGCCCCAAAATGCAAGATTCCAGTGAACTAAATGAAGAAAGGGGAGATTTTGGTTAAAGACTGGGATTTCACAGTTAAATATAGACAACATCTCTTTCATACTTGTTCTTAATGACAGCTTTTTTTCCATTCTCCATGCAATGATTTCAGACGTCTTTTACTTTAGGTTCTCAGTACATTGAATTTTTTTTTCTGGTGTATTTGTTGCATCTGCCTTATCTTTCTATTTCACTGCTCTAGATGGGTTTTTTTTTGTCTGCAATATTTTCCATTAGTTTGGTCTCACTGTCTTGTCCAGGGCATCTTTAATACAACTATATATCACAGGAGAGCTTGTGTACACGTAAAATGGAGAACACTATTTCACAAGTTCGAAATGACTAGATTATTTCTGTTCCCCTTCCAGAGTTGAAATATTTCCTGCTTGGCAAATGGCCCTTCTTCCAAATCCAAAATTGCACCTAGGGAAAAAAAATGACTGTCACCATGGCACCGTGGGGCTTCCTGTCCCTTCCCTTTTCATTGGCTTACTCCAATTTGTTCCATTGATTTTCCAGACAGCTCAGCATCGCCTCATCAGCCAGACACTGGAATTATAAGGGAGCTTCATCAAGACCTTATGTGGTTTGAAAACTTCTCAACTTTCATAATTTGGGCTGTGGGTATGCTAGAAACCATGGGTAAATGGCATTTGGAGGCACATTGGTCTTCTCACGACTTCTATAATTTCCGACTTGATTTCTGCTCACTGTGGGGCATAGTTTACCTTCTCCTCTCTGGGAGCTCTTGTTCATTTGTCAAGAGCCCTAAAAGAAGGCTGCTGCTGTACAGGTATGGAATGTCAGAATCATCCTAAATCAGCATAAATGGGCCTTTAAATGGCCTTTACTGATTATTTCTATATTAAAATGTAAATGCACGTGCGACTTTATGAGGAGCCTAAAAACAGTTTTTCTCCCATTTTTTTCTATGAATTGATTTGACAATGTCATAGATGATTCATGAGGCAAACTAGCAAGCTTCTTCACTCCATCACAGTCTGTTTGCATGAAAGGGAATGAAAGTTGCAGGGAAGAAGTGAGCATTATGTGATGCTTGAGGCAGGAGCCATTTTCTGACTCGCAGACACCTTTTAGATGCTAATCCACCTGATCCTATATAGAGGGGAAAGTGGTCACTGTGATAGGTTTTTGCTCAAATCACCTTTTGGACTAATTACTAAGAATTAATTTATAGCTACATAGGAAATACAGAAGCCTTTCTGAAATTTTCAAAAAGGTGAAACAAACTGAGAGAGTCTTGAAAAATGACATGGTTATACATGTTGGTATCTTTCATGAAAAAATGTAATGGGAGAGGAAAGTTCTAGACGCCTTATTTTTTCTTTTCTATATGAGCATGTCTCTTTCATGATGCTAGTAAAGTATTTGTAAATAAATAATACCCTCGAGGTTGATTTTAAATTCAATCTACTGGAAATATTGTTTAGTGTGAGTACCTGAACATTGCATTTCTAATCTGATGCAAAGTGAAAGCAGGGTAACTAGGGGAAGGTTCTCTTTCTCATCCTTCTTTGTCTACAACAATCTCAAGCACAAGAGTTCTGATTTCTCCTTCTCATGGAGGAAGGGTTTCACCTCTTGACAGTAGGTACCCTTGTTCATTTCTTGTCATAGCCTTCAATTGTGGAACAGTTGGCACTGAGTTATATTGAGAATGAAGGAGACAGAGGATGACCTTCAATAGAATTGGGGAAAATAGAACAGGACTTCTAACTTAGTGATTATCCAATGTTGTAATTGAACACTTAATAGTGGTTGATTAATTTATTCAATCAATACAAGTATATCTATTGAGCACCTACCATAACCCAGCATATTAAGTATTAGGGATTTGACAACTGAAGAAGACAGGCAAAGTTCTGGCTCTTGAGGAGCCTACATTCTAGTGGTGAATATAGACCATTTGAAATAAGCAAGTTAACAAAGCATGTCCAAATTTTAATAGGTGTTATGAAAGAGATAAACATCATACTAGATCAGCAATATATAGCTTTGGAAAAAAACTTGTTGGGGGATACATTTTTATCCTTCCTTGGGTGAATATGATTTTTTGAAACATAAAAATGCTATGGAACCAGGTATAATATAAACATAGTGGAAATGAAATTTATTGATCATGGTCTGTGTCTCAAATGAAGGTTATGTGTAATTAATATAGTTTTTCTGCATGTCAATTAATATGTGTTCTCTGCTAAGTAGTGATAATCACTTCCATGCTTTAAAATGCAGTGTAAGGACTCAAGCGATGAGTGTGGTCCTACATGGAACATTTAGGCATCACTTAGGCAAAAGCATTATCTCTATTTCCTTGGCTTTCTTTAATTCAGGTCAAACCTTCTTCATCAAGGGCAAATGTTCCTTCAACTGTATGTTGGTAAAAGTATCAGAATTGGGAATGGGAACCAGACCAAACATTTAGAGATATTCCAAACTATGTAATATGGTTGCAATACATGAAATTTGATGGTGACAGCCTATAATTTATTCTTTTCATTTCATTAGCCCAAATAAAGTGAAATTTCATTTATGTTGTTTTGTATCAAATTAATATATAGAGTATTAATATACCGTTTTGATGAGATCCAATCAGTTTGAGACTAGGAAAAGAGAAAATATTTATAAGCAACAATGTTCAGATGAAGATGAAGGGACAGTGTTACTGAGTCTCTGGTTCAGGTGCAGTGGTGCCGAATGAAAACCAAGCATGAGACTTTGGAGGAGAGAAAGGGTTCGTTTATTTTCTGCAGACAATGGAGACGGGGAGACCTAACTCTCCGTCAGCCTCCCTGAGTGAAAGCAAACAGGGGATCTTAAGGGGAAGTCCGAGCTGAGTGATAAAGTAGTGTCCTCTCAACAGGTGACCATGCGGCCATCTCCAGCTTCCGTGTCAGGACCCAGCTCGAGGAGATGCTGATGTGCAGTATGTGAGGGGTCAGCCTGGTCAGTCCTTGGTTGCTCCCAACATTCTTGTGTTACCAACATCCCTGGGCCGTCTGACTTACACGCTGTTTCTGTGACTCAGCAAGTCTCTGGAAGGGGAAACAAAAAACAGTAGAACATGAACCCGGAAGAGGAGGGAGCAGGGGACAAAACAATGCTCATTAGTCATACTCTTTGTGGCCTACACAAACTTTGTTATTAGAGGCTGTAGTTTTAAAATGAAGCCACGTTAGGAGAACTGAAAACCCTTTGTGTGCTTTTTTTCTGTGCTAATTTAGTGGTTTCTCCTACTTCCCTTTAGTGACGCCATATGCTCTATGTTGATTGCGTCCTCGGTAAAGGAGAGCTAATGAGGACTGTTTTGTCAAATGGGAGGAAGCCAATGACTGCCATTTAATTGCGTCTTGAGTGTGATTTTAGTGTTCTGCTTTGAGAAGCATTGATCTGTTCAATAGGTGTTTACTTGAGCAATTGCTTTGTGAGAGACTGTGCCAGGCACTGTGGATACAGAGGTGAATCAGAGAGACAGCCTGCCTTTGTGGGGCTCACAGAGGAGGAGGAGGAGATAGATATCAACACTATGGTGGAATATGGCACATGTCAATTAATAGCAAGGTACCCAGTTGGTGTCTCAATGAGGTTGTGGGTCAGTAGCTACTGAGAAAGGTTTTCTCTGAGTTGCTATAGCAAGTGCTGAAGCAGGTATGTTCACTTTCTTTACCTCAAAGAAAACTCTTTGCAGCCTTGGCATTTATACATATTAAGTCTGTTAGCCATTTTTAAAGGCAGGTAAAAGGGTGAGCTCTAGCTTCAAAATAACTAGCTTTTATAGAAACTATTGCAGAGTTTCTCCTTGAATGTAGAATCAAACTGAGTCAAAAGAACTCTCAGCTGACCTGTAAGGAGAAGTCAGTCTTGATTTCCTTTTCTTTTCTTTCTTACGTTTTTTTTTTTTTTTTTTTTTTTGGTTTTCCTTTTACAACACCAGTTTGATATCTAGCAGCAGCTACAACTGAGCCAAAAGCACAGATTCATTGCCTGTTTGCATAAAACACTAAATAGACCCTGAGCACAGAATTATGACAGCCCTGTCTTCTGGGAGCTTATAATCAAAAACAGACAACAAGCTAGATAGACTGTATATCACACCTGATGGGTTCATTTCCCTTCTTATACACATTCAAAGAAAACAGAAAGTGGCAAGTCACATTCTACAGGATTTGTAAAGCCTCTAGAGAGTATTCATTCTCTTTTGTGACTTTTCAAGTTGAAAGCTATTTTGTGTATAATGTGCAATAGATTACAGCATTATGTTTTAAAGTGGGGACAAGAAAGCAAGCAATACTGTCCTTCTCTTTTTTTACTATCAACAAGTTGCATTGGAAAGTATGGATCAAATTAAAAGTAGATTCTTGATTTGCCGTGGGGAAATAGGCAGAATCTTTCAAATACTCTAAGATAAGGGTCAAGTAGGGGTAGAAGAGGTATCATAAAAATTAATTAAAAAAACTAGCCTTGAGACATTTCTTAACTGTAATAATCCCACAAGTGAAAGCAAAGTCTGTGGGATAGTAAAGGTGCTTAGTTTGACCTTTTAAGCAAAATGAAATATTACTATAACATGACCAAAGTTTGGAGCAGATGCAATGCAGTAAAGTAATGGGTCAACTAAATAGTTATGATAAAGTGATATGAGCATTTGTGAGAAAATGGTGACAAATAGGACGTGTGCCCAATCAAGATTATTTTCCCAAAACTTGTGTGTGTGTGAGAGAGGAATAGAAATGAAGAAATAAAGAGAAAAAGGCAAGAGGCTGAGCCAGAGATGGACAGAGGCCAAGAATTGAACATTAGCCAATATAAGATCACATCCTAACTCTACTGTTAAACTCACTGTGATACCTCGGTTAAGGCAACTCTCCAGGTCTCAGTGTCTCCATCTGTTAAGTGAGGCAGTGTGCTGGAAGATGACTATACAGAACTTATCAACTCTAGCTCTCCTGTTGGGTGCTGGTAAATGAAAAGGCAGGCAGGTAGGGAGGTAGGAAATATAAGTAGGCAGGTATGCAGACAGACAGACTGACTACATATATGCCTATGCTAGTTCAAACGAAATAGAAGAGAAAAATTACGGTGGGTCAGTGGATCATGAGTCTCAGCAAGCACCAGCCTGACACACAAAAGTCTCTCAGCACTTTGTTGTTGTTGTTGGAATCAGTTAGCAAACCGTGCTTTTACACACACACACACAAATATGCAGACATTCAAATGAATATATGTTTATAATGAATGAACAGATAGACCTGAAAAAACAATATTTTTTAATTTTATTTTTTTCTTGAATTATTTGATTATTTCTTTTGTTTAATTGCTTATGATTTTTCAGAATATTGAAATGGCACCTCAACCTGTGTGAAAATCATCCTGTACCTGCCACCAGAGTTCTAGTACCCTCTATTACCCACTATATTAACTCCTTCCTTCCTTTGTTCCCTCCCCCTCCCCCATCCCTCTGGTAATCACTCTTGTGTTCTGTGAATTTTGTTGTGTTTTGTCAGTTTATTTGCTTTCGTCACATCACTTTGGATATTGCCATGGTGGTCTGAGGAATTGGCAGCTCTCCTTTGTCTTGGCACTGGCCCAGCTTCCTGAGGGCTGCCATTTTCTGACAGACATGGCAACCCCTCTTTCCTCCACAGGCTCGGAAGAGCAGTTGTATGAGGATCTGTTAATGACCTCTGATGCCCAAATGATAGTAGAATTCACTGTCAGGCTTTACCTCAAGTCTCCCAACACAACCTCTTAGCACAGGGAGGGGCAGAGAGTGGCTGCTCCACATTTAAGGAGGAAGAAACTCAAATAATCAACTTTTTGTCTGGAAACTTCTCTGTGTTTCTCCAATTTTATGGATAATTTTGAGCACACTGTGTTCCCCCAGACACTCAAATTTTACCACATAGAAACTTTTTTTGCAGGGTTGGGGAACAGACAAAAATAATGAATACTTATCAAGCCTCCAATCAGTGAATGACTTTAGTTAAGGAGCTAAAAATGTACTCAGTAAACAAACTGAATGCAGCAAAAAAATTAAAATAAAAAAGTGAGACTTCAGACAGGTTCTAGTATCTGGTTTGCTTCACTTTAATTGGTTTTTGCCAGAAACAAAACACTGTGATTTTCTTACCTTGTTTACAATTTACCACCCCAGCTAAAATAATCCTCCCAAGAGCTTCACTTGAGGGTGTGTAGCCTGATAGTTGGTCCCCCTCCAGGTGATGTTGAATAGATGTTGATCTCTGGGGAAACTGGAGTGGCATGTGGGATGCCATTTTGGATTTATTCCGATCTTCATTTTCTGATCCTAGTACATGTTAGAAGAAAAGTGACTCCAATTCTATGCTCCTGTTGAAAAGATGAAATCATGCCCTTTGCAACAATCTGGATGGAACTGGAGGGCATCAGCGAAAGCGATATAAGTCATAAAGAAAAAGAGAACACACAAATTTCAACCAAAATAGCAAAACATAAGACTGTGGGTGTGTGGGTGGAGTGGGCGGGGAAGGAATATAAGGGGAAAAAGTGATGGCACAGGACACTAGAACTCTGGTGGTGGGTGTGGTATGAAATATAAACTGAGATGCAGTTCAATACCCTAAAATGAATACAGCATTGCGAACTAAAGAAATAAATATTGTTTTTTTTTTTTAAAAAAAAAAAAGGAAAGAAAAGCAACTCCTTCACAAATGTGCTTCCTCCGTGATACATAGCAGGATAACAGACTTAGTGTTGCGTTTTCTACTCTAGTTCTTTCTTAAGTGGTTTTTGCCATCACTAAAACACCAACTTTTCCAGGCCAAATAAGCCCAAGAACCAAGGCCAGGTGAGCATGGTATGTGAGGAAGCAGGTGAGAAGCTAGACTGGCTGCGAGCAAGCTTATTCCTCCACCAATGGTGTCAGGTGCGTCAAGTGGAACCTGCTTGAAGAAGATACTGAAATGCTAGGGTCAGAGTTGGCTCCTATGTGCCTCTTCCCAGGGGCTCCAGACTCACAAGAGCCAAATCTCTCTCCACATCTTCACTGGGAAGTGCTCATGGGTATCTGAAACCACATCTGCCACCAAACTCTTGACTTATACCCAAAACTTGTTCCTCTCCAATCTTTCCCACTTCAGTAAATGACAATTGTCATTCTGGTTGCTTGGGCATCTCCTTAGAGTATCTCTCATATTTATTTTTCTATTCGAGGCCACATAAAATTTATTAGAAAATGCTGCCTATTCTACCTTTTTAATCTCTCTGGAATCTGACCACTTCTCACACCATCTTCTCTGCCATTTTCATCCAAGTCACCATGATTTCTTTCAGGGGTTACAATAAAAGGCTCCTAGTTGGCAACCCTGCTTCCATCATTGGTCCACATGTAACCAAGCTTTATAAAGTGTTAACTCAGATCATGTTACTCCTCTGTTCAAAAACCCTAGAGTGGCATCCCATCTCATGAGGAATACAAGGCAGAAGCATCCCTATGACTTGCAAAGCCCGGCACAGTCTGGCCCCTGTTCTTTCTCCAGCATCATATTTTTTATTATGCAGCTGTTTCCATTCCTCTCCAACCACAATGGAATTGGGTTTACTTGAAATCTACCAGACCTGCTGCTATCTCCGGGTCTTTGCATTGATTCCTCCCTCTGCCTAGAGAGCTCTTTTCCTAGATATTTGTAGAACTTCATCCTTACAGTCAATCAGGTCTTTTCTGAAATGTCACAGGAATAAAATTACTAAGGAGCTTGATTCTTAAAAAGAGGTCACTGAACTTGGCCAGCAGGTGGTCACAGATGACTTTTATGAGAACAGCTGCAGTCAAGAGGTGGAAGAGGAGATGGCTTGTTTTTTAAGCATCTACATCCAGAACTAGACCCTGTCTGTGTTGCTTTAGTTTGGTGCGGTTGTCTCATTTATCCTTGTTTCTCCAGCATATGGCACAGTCCCCGGCACCCAGGGGATTTCCAGTCAGTGTTTGTGGAACAAGGGCACACATTTGACTTGTAAACAATTGATTGCATGAAAATACGCACATTATTGACTGTTGTGATAGTGGTTTCCATTTTTGTTTTCAGGGAATATGGTTGTAAAACAGGACTTGTGCATTCATTGCAGATGCTCTCCCCGAGGACCAGCATTTGGCATGGTATTAAATCCATGACTTAGAGGTTTGCTGTACACACATAGTTGGGGAGGTGGAGGCTGGGACCATGTTGGGTTACTGAGGAAGATAAAATTCAATCTCTGCTTATGTATTACTTAGTTCATTTCCCTTTTAAAATTCTCCTTTTCATGTTAGTGGAAAGGTTAAATCCAAAAGCTATCTTTTGGGTTCAACAAAATCATAATAAATGTAGGAGTATTCATATAGTTAACACTTAACTGGCAGTAAAAATACACTTAATGTAGAGTTCCCCAATAATTTCAATTAGGTTAGCCCTTCCTTTCCTTTCTCTCCCTTCCAGTGGTTCTACTCTCTGGGATCTTTCCACAAACCACCGTTAGAGAACATTGGCCTTCCCTGAAGCCTGTTATTCCTAGAGCCTGTAGCCACCACTGTAAATGCTTCTTTCTTTTTCTGTCTAAGAAGTGTATGAAGGTCGCTTTTACACATAGGTTTACAGAGCCCTCTAAGCCAAGGACACTGGCAGGACACTGCTCCCATTTTTAGCATGAGTCCTAGGCCAGCTCAACTCCAAATGTCAGAGCTAGAGACTTCAAAACCTTCCATTTCCTGAAAGTGATGATAACTTGTAATCTACTCTTGGGGTCAGTACTTAGCAGCTGCCCTGCCTTTTCTGGTGTGTCTACCATGCTTATCTTATGAGACATTAACCTACACAGGAGGAAAGACTATCACTAGTGTGAACAAGAACAGGTAGTTACTCTATCACCCTTTGAGGCCATCTCATACATCTATAAAAGAGGAATTTTTGTGTGACTCCCTCTGCTGTAAATCAAATGTTTATTAAATAGGCACATGTTAACCAGGTTCATTCAACAGACATTTTCTGAATGACAGTCTACCTGAGTATAAAGGAGGTAGGAGAAATGCAGGTGAAACATAGTCCATATACCCTCAAAAATCTCCTCGTCCTAAAAATATGTAAATAAATATAAAGGTGTTGATAGGTCTTATGAATCAATGTGATATAATCAGATCTGAGCAAAGTGAAAACAAGAGGAAAGTATTAATGTTGCCTGGGGCTGTAGAGAAAATGACACAACAGAAAAGCTAGCAACTATAGATTTTCAAAGAGAAGACAGAGTTTGCTAGGAGGAGAAGATGGAGAAGGGCAATCCAGGCAGAGGAAGCAGCTTTGTAAAGGTCAGAATTAAGGAGGATCTAGAAAGGCCAGTGGTATGGCATGTTGGAGGATGTGTAGGGTTGAGTTTCATCATGAAGAATTTTGGAATCCATCTTAGATCTATAGATTAGATTTGGTAAGAAATAAGGATGCCCTCTAAGGTGATCACACAGGGGAGGGATGACATATCTGTTTGATCCAAAGATAATGTTGGCATGAGTTTAGCAGGTAGAAGGCAGTGGGGTTCATGTTATGGTATCTACTACCCTACTGTCACCATTGCAATGTTTACTACAGTGACACAACAGTTAGTGGGAAAGCGAACACTGTCTTAGTCCAGAAACCTGTGCTGCCTGGGCTCAAGAGCTCCAATACCGTCACTTGTCCTAATCTCTATTACACTGGACGTGGGATGAGAGCTTGTTGTTCCAAGTCAAAAGCCCTCAATAGGAGACTGTTTGTAATCATGCCTAAAATTACTTCATTATTGGGACTTGTGTTTGATCTGTGATTAGGAGCTGGATCAAGAAATCAGGTAATCAACCATTGCAATTGCAACCATAAATTGTTCTATAAACAATCAGCTTCCCTTGCCTCATCCAGCCCAAGTAACAAACTTAAAACCAGATGCTTTTCCTGTTGTTCCCACACCACCGCCACCTCATGGGTTTTAGTCAGTGCTTTTGAGCCTTTCACAAGTCATAGTAATGCCTGGCAGCCACAACGCCCCCTTTCTCTCATATAGGGATTGCTTATGTTGTACCTTGTTGGACTTAGAGAAGACACCCAGGAAATTTGTGGGAGTGCTAAAAGTGGGCCACTTATTAAGATTTACCTAGTGAACAGGAAGAGACTTACTTATACCAGAACTATGGAGACCCTGCCAGGAGTTTAAGATGAAGAATAGTTAAAGAGAAAATCCTCAGAGACTGTTGCTGTTTGAACGATTTGTTGGAAGTAGTTTCTGTCCTGAAGGGTTTTGTTCTAGGCCAAAGGCGTACAAACACAACAGTCCATAGAGATATGTATTTCTGAAAAACAGCCTTAGGGTGTATTGACTTTTTCTTGTCCGACAATGCACTGTGCTCAACCTTCCAGACATGTAATAAATAGTCATTAATTATAAGTAAGATCCAGATTTCACTTAGAAAGATTATGGCTGTGACCAGGTATTCATGTTGCATGAAGTGACTGTTCAAGAAAAGAACAACCAACGCCTACTCTGTTCCCATGATGCCTAGAAACAACCAGCCAGGAGCAGCTTGAGGTATTTGCCCATTTTCCTGACATTAAGAGGTAACACTGGCACACTCTGGTGGAGCAGAGGTTGGGCACAGCCCACAGACATCCCAAG
This sequence comes from Solenodon paradoxus, assembly GCA_004363575.1. Taxonomy (NCBI): domain Eukaryota; kingdom Metazoa; phylum Chordata; class Mammalia; order Eulipotyphla; family Solenodontidae; genus Solenodon; species Solenodon paradoxus. The sequence continues at coordinate 14,855 of RJWH01010004.1, forward strand.
GTCCTGGGTGCACGTCCTGGGGCCAGTGAGAACAACCAAAGGAAAACCTAAATACAATAGAATGCTTCTTCCTCTCTCTTCCTGCCTGCCTCTGCTCACCTCCATTCCTGCCTGCAGCTTCCCTTTAAAAAAATAATAGAAAGGCAGCACCTAGTAGTTGCTCAGGAAGATTCAGGTTCCTTCTTTGCCATTGTTCACAATCTCAAACACTTAGAAGTCGAAGCATGGAAGGGTTCCTAAGCATTGTCCATGCCCTTCCATGTTACAAAACAAATGCGAAAGCTCACAGATGTGACTTACCCTTTGTCCTTGACTTGTCATCAGCAGATACATAAGTCTAGTCAGCTCACATGTTTGGTTTTATGAGATGAGAGCAGGCCTTCCTCTGCTTTTGTAGAAAAACACCAGTAGCCCACTAACAACACTGACTGTTTCACAAAAGTTCCCTTTGACAAAATTGCATCCTTGACACTTGGCACATTGATATAATATAGCAGTGAGCTCAGCCATGGGAGCTGATGCTTGCGCAGTGCTTCGTAGTGTGCGCAGTGCTGTCCACCAGGACACCTTGAGGGCATCTGCCGGTGTTGTCAGTGCCAGGGCATTTGACACGATGTGTGATATCCCTTGGGGTCACTTTTCTAACATGGAGTTTGAATTCCTTTTTCTTTTCCGAAGAGGATAGAGGAAGGTTTTGCTTTATAGTCTCGGCATTTCCAAGAGGTTTTGTGAATAAGAGCATTTTGTTAGTCTGTGTGTAAATCAAGCTACCTCAGAAATGGAAGGGACTCCAGCTCTAGTGTTCTCAGAGACAAGTCAGTGGAAGAGTCTAGGTTAAGAATAAATGCTGGCATGACCTGGTGGAGTGGCAGTTTGGTCAGTTGCCTTCACATGGTACAGTCCACATACATCCCAAGGACGACATGGGTTTGCATCCTGGGACTGAGCGGGACAACCAAGAACAACTAAAATAAAATAATTAAAATGCTTCTTTCGGGCCTGCCTGCTTCTGCTTGCCTTCACTCCTACCTGAACCTTTCCTTAAAAAAATAAAAATAAAAATAAATGCTGACAGCAGAGTTCCAGATACTTCTTTTGAATTCTAACAACAACACTGTGATATGAAACCAGTTACTGGGTGAAGGAGGCAGAAAGAGATAAGTGAAGACAAGAGGCTAAGGCAAAAAGGAGAAGGGAAGAGGCAAAGGAGAAATCTCTTCTGAGACTGGAGCTGACAAAAGTAATGGCTCTTTCTCCTGGCGTCACAACATTCCCGGGGATCAGCAGCTGATATTTGAATAGAAAGCACCTGGCCTGCCCACAGCTTTTTCCTTGCAAGTGAGTGCTTGGGAAATTGGAGACTCCATTTCTTAGGGAAGTTGCTAACTTCAGATTTTACAGCAGAGGTCAGCAAATTACAGCCTCTGGGGCCAAATCCAGCCACATTGTGGGTTTTTGTTTTGTTTTGTTTTGTTTTTTCATGTTCTTGGAGCTAAGAATAGTTTTAATTTCAAATCATTGGGAAAAATTAAGAACAAAGAAAATTTTGTGACCCTTGAAAATTATATGAAGTTGAAATGGCAGCCTCTGTAAGTAAAGTTTTCTTGGAACTCAGCCATCCTTCAATACATGTTGCCTATGGCAGCTTTTTCTGTCACAGAAGCAGAATCTGCAAATCTGAAAATATTTACTTTCTTGTCCTTTACATGAGAAGTTTGTTGGTGCACCCTGGTGAAGTAGTTGTTGGGTCTGCTACCTCCAGATGAGCATAGTCCATATACATCCCAAGGACCCGGGTTTGAGTCCCAGATCCAGGGCAATCAACCAATGTGAATAACTAAATGAAATAAACAAATGCTTCTTCCTCCTCTCTGTTCCTGCCTGTCTGCCTCTGCTCACCTTCATTCCCACCTACACCTTCCCTTTAAAAAAATGTTTATCAACTCCTTCTTTAAAGGGAAATTTTGTGTACTGAAAGAGTTAAATAACTTTCTCTGGGATCTAGCACTTAACCAGAGGGGAGGTTAGACACTGGGTTACTCTGGTTCAATATAACTTAATTCAATGACATGCTCTCTAAAGCAGCCTACTTTTAGAATCAAATTAGAAGAATGGAATCTTATGCTTATAGTCTAACTATAAATCATATTCTATAGAGGTACAGCAGATGCTTAAATTTTCTAAAATATATTATTAAGTTTCCCAGTAATTCCCAATGAGATTAAGAGGAAATTTTATCATTTGCCCTTTGTGATGGCATTTCGTATAACCAGTGGTAAGCACTGTGGGGTCTGTAGGCTGTTTGAGGACACATTTTATATTGATTAGCTGTAGCTTATGCCTGAATGTTTAAGTCAGCAATTTTACAAAAGAACTGCAAACGTTATAGATTCTAACACCGCTACAGCAACAGCTCTGCTATTGGGCAGATTGTGGGGACAAGCAGTTACTTTTTTTAACCGACTTCTGACTAATTACTCATTTATTTGTTGTGGTGTTTCCCACCAACATGTCATGCAAACCTGGGCTTTCCAAGGACATTTTTGAATAATGAAATTCAAGCAGGAATTTCAATGTTCACCTAAAGCTTTTTCTCTGGATCTCATCACTAAAGATGAAGGAGGGTTATCGTGGCTTGGGACCAAGGCTCAGGAGATAAATAAAGGGGCTAAGGATCAGCCCTGGAAGGTGAGGAAGTTACATTTCACACATTGGGACATTCAACCTATGAATCATTTCTCATGCAGTTTAAAGACACGTTTTACATAGATTAGCTGCCATTGAAGTGTATACAGTGAGGGCAGTTTTCTGCTCTCTGTCTCTTTCCAGAGCACCTGTATTAGCTGCAGCTGAGAGCTAAGAGAAAAAAATGGCTTCTGTGTTATGGCAGAGCCTCCAGATGGCAAGAAGGCTGACAGCTGAGCACTCAGAGGTAGAGAAAGCACTTTAATGCAAGCACCGGTGCTGGCTCAGGGGTATTGTTACCCAAAGCTGAGCAACGGGGGCTTTCAGGGAGCTCCTTTTATACTCTGAGGTAATGATTCATCTCCTTGGCTATGTGTGGTTTCTACTGGCAATTCTTATCAGTTATGTACAGCTGCAGAGTAGGGAGGTGATGCTTGCTTGTCCTTGGTCACAATAACAGAACATAGCTGCATTCTCTGTACAATAGAATGTAGCTACAGTCTCCGTAGTACCATGGAAAATTCCTGGCAGACTTACTTTTGCATTGGGGTCAGGGAAAAGGTCTTCTACCACACTGTGTCTAGTTGAGATTTATTTTCCTAGCTAAGAGGGATAAGGGCCTTTCAACTTCATATTTCCTTCATGGCCTCTTTGGACTAGATTACTCTAATGACTTCTACACTTTGTAATTTCCCTATTAGTTTCTTATATTTCTAATCAATTGTTTCATGCAATTATGGCCTTCCATTTTCAAGTCTATTTTACTTTGATGATTTGCCATTTTTTGTGGGTTTCTCTAACTCTTCTATTTTTGGCTCTTTGTGAAGTCTAGAGAAGTGTTCGCCCCCGCCCCTAGCCCACCCCACCCGACCCCATACTCTGGTTTTTATGCTCTGCTAAAGTCATCAGAATCAGTTTGAATTTGTACTTTAGGAGGCTTCTCTGAAATCAAAACTCTGTGCTGCTGTGTCTGGTTACTCAACAGAGGGTTTGTATGAAGATTATTGGAAATGTTGACGGTGTCTTCTGTTTGGGCAGAACAGTGCAACTTTCGTTGTAGTTCTTGTATGACCCACAGTTTAAATTCCAAATGTTTCACCTGAATACTTTAGATACTGTCATGTAGTTGATAACCTTGAATGATTTCTGTCAGCCCTTCGTTATTCCAAAGGAGTGTCACTTACGATGAAATTTATTCGGAGAAGTATTGATCTCTCAGCCATCACACTCCATTGATTCCCTCCTCCTCCATCAGAAGAGTGTCCTTCATGGACCTGGAATGTTCATTTTGCCTCTAGGTATAATCGTTTATTCAACAAGGGCCTTCATTAAGCCAAGCAACACTCTGAGGTAATGAGGCTTACTTTAACAAACATAGCAGAACTTAGACATCCAAATGAGTCTTGACTTCTTCCAAGGAGAAAATAATAAGTTGGTGGGCCCATCCAAGTCTCCCTTCCCCTACTGCTGAGTTTCCCAAGAGACCTGTCCTCTACTCCTGTTCCAGATGGACGGATGTCAGAGATAAAAGAGAGGTAATAAGTGGATAGAGGGGGGTCCACGCAACAGGGCAGCAAGCCCAATACTGGCAGAGAAGGGAAGCTCTGAGCAC
>RJWH01010005.1:0-19152 GCA_004363575.1 Solenodon paradoxus
TAATTTGCCTACTTGCCTTCATTCATTCCTAAATATTAAAAAATCACATAGATCTGGTGATAAATCTACAACTATGGAGTCAGAGGTGATGTCATGTGCACAAGATGGAGGAGAGATTCAATATCCTGAAAATCATACAGGAATGGAAACAAAAAATGCTATTAAAAATTAGTAAATAAATTATTTAAAAAATTTAAACTATGAATGCACCTTTCAGTCAGAAGTCAGAAATGAAAAATTAATGGAAATCATACTCTAAACTAAATAGACCTAACAATACATGTAGAACATTATATCCACAGAAGAATAACATATAATTCTCAAACACATATGGAACATGGAACATTTGCAAGAATGGATGATAGGATAAGTAAAGATAAGCCTTAGTTAAATGGAAATTATTAAAATCAATACTCTGTGCCAAACCAAAGCCCTATGATTCCTGCTATCTGTTTAAAACAGGCTAAATTTTAAAAAGGTATAATCACACCATTTGGCAAAAGGCTGTACCTAGAGGGAGTTATAATTCAGGACAAAGACATTGTATGATTTCACTCATGTGTGAGAAACCAATGAACCAAATCAAACAAAATTAAACTTTGTCCTATAGAACAAAATGAGTGGTTATCAGAAAGGAAGGGGGAGGGAGGAAGAGTTGAAGAAAAGGTGTCAGTTATATAGTGAAAGAGAGAATTCGACTGCTGGAGGTGAAATTTATGTATTATAAAAAGATGGTTATTTGCTGACTTATGATATCATATAAATTTTATCTACATACTGTTAAATGTAATGCTCAATCAGCAAAGTTTTTTATTATCAAAGGGATATTGCATTTTGACATTAGGTTGTTTTTAAGTATACATAACAACAATTTTACATATTCATATAGCAGAATAAGTTTGCCAATATTCCTATTCTTTTCTCCATTTGTAGTTAATTCCCTTTATCCTGTTTTCCCCATGCCTCCTTGATCACGTTTGTACCCTTTCATTTGCTTTTTTCTCACACCACTGAGTCCATAGTTGTTTGAAGTAGTTCTCTCTCTATCTCTTTTTCTCTTAAGTTTACTATTGTTTAATTTATGTCATTCTTTTTTTCATATCTCTATACACATCATATAAGTGCTATCATACAATGCCTGTTTTTCTACTTGTGGCTTATCTCACTTAACATTATTCTCTCCAAGTCCATCCCCAAGTGGGGGGATTCATAGCTTTGGAGAATCACATAGCGTTCTGTTGTGTAAATATACCACACCTTATTTATCCACTCATCTGTTGAAGGGCATTTAGGTAGTTTCCAGGTCTTAACTAATGTGACTGATGCTGCAATGAACATGAGACTGCATACATCTCTTCAGATAAGTGTGTCTTTAGGGCAAGTGCCCAGTAGGGGAATAATTGGATCATATGGCATTTCTGTCTCAGTTTTTTTTTGTGGAATATCCTACTTCTTTCCAGCATGGTTGCAACATTTTACATTCCCACCAATAGTTAATTAGATTTTCTATTTCTCCTAAGTCTTAATTCAAAAACAACCTGATGGATATTCAAGTCAATGAGTACCCTTAAATTAGGGGGAAATGTAGTCCAAGAATTGGACGTCCTACACAAGTGCATGAATAGCAGAAAGAATAAAGTGACATTAATGTAACAGATGTCATTTGTCAGTCAAAAATCCACATATGATTTTTTTAATATAGGAGAGAAGTATACTTTAACACGTGGTTTTAATAAAAAATCCTTGAGGAAGGAAAATTGCAACCTGGTAGGCATGAGATTCAGATACCTCTCACAGAGAAATGAGAGACTCACCTATTCTTCAGAGGCAAGCACTGAGGAATGACTGGCACTGCAGCTCCAGGGATATAGTGGCCATCCATATGACAAACAGTGGGCAAGATTGTCCTGATGACAAACAGTACAGTGTGCAGCTAAGCTGCAGCTTGGGGACTTAGCGTAGGAACCACCGCAATGGGTGAGAACTGAGGGAGGACTCAAAAGTGCTAAGAACTCATTGCAGAAGCAGTCAGGAGAAGGCCTGGCATGGCCGGGATGTGTAGATGGATAAGACTCTGCACAGGGTAGAATGAAAGCCAGTGGCACGGAACTGAGCTTGTGCCCACATGGTGAAATTGTGAACAGTGTGACCATAACCAGAAAGGAAATTCCCATATCCAACCCCTCCAAACATTATTTTAAGACAGAGCATCAGGATCCACTCACCAAATAATCTACTCACAGTGTATGCTGCCCATCAGATATCCCACCCTTATGATTAAAGAAAAAAAGAAGTTTTCCTTATAGGACTACAACCTGAACACTACCAGCTAGCACCACCCTGTGAGTAGAGGCAGAAGTATAGACAAATTGAAAGATAAGTTAATCATCCTACACAATGCCATCACTGAAGGGAAGCTGAACCCTCAGCTATATAAACAGAATGCCACACACATCAAAAACAGAAAAATATTTGAAAAATGATGGATCCAATCAAAAACTCGGGAAAATCTGAATGCGTCAGACATATGCAAATTACGCAGAGATGCATTTAGGGTAACAGTGATTTACATACTTGTGGGATTTCAGAAAACAATAGAGGAAGTAAAAGAGAATATCAAAAAGAAAAGAGAATAAATGAAATAAAACATCAAAGAAGAGAAAAATGTAATAGTTGAACTAAAGAACTCAATAGAGTGGCTCAATAATAGAATGAATGAAGGTTCCAATAGTATCAGCAATCTGGAAGATAGGACAACTGAACTCAAATCAAGCAAACCAGCAAAAGAGATTTTTAAAAATGCAAAGAAATGAAGACAGAATTAGATACATTTGGGATAACATCAAAAGGAATAACATTCACACCACAGGAGTCCCAGAAGGAGAAGATCGGAAAACAGGGGGCAGAAACTATATTTTGAAAAACAGTAGACAAGAACTTCCCCAATATAAAGAATGAAACAAGTCTCCGGACCCAGGAAGTTCAAAGAGTTCCTAATAAATCCCAACAGAAATCATGCAGACACATGCCATTAAAATGTGAAAAATACAAGATAAAAATCTTAAAAGCAGTCAGAGAAAAATATGTAACATAATGTTCAGCCCCATAATATTATCAGCATATTTTTCAGCTGAAATTCTACAGACCAGAAGGAAACAGCATATGTTCAAAGTACTAAGAGAAAAGGAATTTCAACCTAGCATACTAAGCCCAGAGGTATGATTGAAATCATACCTAAAGGGAAGATAAAAAGCTTTTATTACAAGTGAAAGTTGAAGGAATTCACCACAACACTTTGAAAATATTTTCAAAAAATATTAAACATTGCTCTATAAAGCATAAAGTGACACCATGTAAAAAGAGTAAGACAGAATATATAAAAAGTGAGTAGGAAGAGAAAAAACAAAAATGTGGATAGTTAGAATGAGTGGTAGACTAATATGCTTTAAAATAAAAATAGGAAGTAAACATAGAACTATTATTCAGGGTAACTGCAAAACATCCCAAGGGAAGCAAACAAACGGTGAAACCAATCGAAATATAACTGCACCCATTCAACCTAAGAAGTGAAAGAGAAGAACAAAGGCATTATCTGGAGCAACCTACAGAAGACAATCACAAAATGACTAAGCAGCTATATATCAATAGTCACCCTAAATGTTAATGGACTGAACCCACCAGTCGAATGATGCAGAGTGACTGAACGGATTAAAAAGCAAAATCCAAATTCCTTTTGCTTTCAGGAAACCCAAATTCTTTCAAAAGATAAACAAATGCTCAAAATCAATGGCTAGAACACAATAATATGTCAAATGGCAATCACCAAGAGCAGGAGCAGTCACACTCATATCAGATAAAACAGACTTTCAACTAAAAAGCACAGGAAAATACAGAGCTAGATATTGTATAATGGTTGAAGGGTCAATCCAGCAAAAGATATAATGCTTATTAACATGTGCACCAAATGAAAGGAGCACCAAACATATTAAGCAGGTATTATTAGATCTGACAAGAGACACTGACGATAACACAATGAGAGTGGCAGACTTCAGCACCCCACTGACAACAATGAACAGATTAACCAAGTAGAAATTTAATGGGGAAATAGCTGCTTTAAGTGACCATCTGGAACATTGGTCTAATAGACATATACCGAATACTTCACCCCAAAACTATAGATTTCACTTTCTTCTCAAACATACATGGAACATTTAGAAGGATAGATTATATACTTGGAAAAAATCTATCAACACATTTACAAAGATTGAAATCATACCAAGTATCTTCACTGACCACAATGGCTTAAAACCATAAATAGACCACAAAAAGAAATCTGAATACACCAAATTAATTGGAAGCTAAATAACATGTTCTGAAGTGACTCTTCGGTAAAAGAAGAAATCAAAGAGGAACTTAAAAAATACTTAGAGACAGAAGAGAATGAAGACATGAACTACTAGATTCTATAGGGTTCAGCAAAGGCAGTACTAAAAGAAAAGTTCATCACAATCCATAACCACCTCAAGAAATAAGAAAAATCACAGTCTAACTCTACAATTAAAACATTGTGAGAAAAAAATAATTAAAGCAAAAAATCAGCAGAAGAAAATAAATAAAAATTTTAGCAGAAATAGAAAACAAGACAATCCAGATCAATGAACCAAAAACTGGTTTTTTGAAAAAAATAAATAAAATTGACAAGCCATTAGCTAGACTCACAAAGAAGAGAGAAAAATCTCATAGCTAGAATCATAATCAAAGAGAAGAAGTTAAAACAGATAGTACAGAAATTCAAAACATCATAAAGGACTGATATGAACAGTTCTATGCCAACAAAATGGAAAACCTTGATGAAACGGACAGGTTTTTAGAAAAATATAGTCTACCAGATTGAACCCAGAAGCCCTGAAAAAACTGAACAGAACAATCACAGTCAAAGTAAACATCACCAAAACCAAAAGAATTTAAAAGGCAATCCAAAATTTCCACAAAAATAAAAGCCCAGGACCAGATGGTATCTCTAAATTGGTCTACCAAAACTTCAGAGAATAATTAACACCAATTCTTCTAAACCTCCTTCAAAATATTGAAGAACAAGTAACTGTCCCAAATACTTTTATGAGGCTAACATTACACTGATGCCAAAAGTTAATAGAGACATCACAAAGAAAGAAAATTACAGACCAATATCTCTAATGAACATAGATGCAAAAATTCTCAATAAAATATTAGCAGGCATAAACAACAATGCATCAAAAATATCGTCCATCATGACCAAGTGGGATTTATCCCAGGGATGGTTCAATATATGTAAATGTATTAGTAGAATACACTATATATGCAAGAGCAAAGAGAAAAAATGCATGATCATATAAATAGATGCAGAGAAGGTTTTGACAAGATCCAGTATCCATTTGTGATTAAAAACCCTCCATAAAATGGGAATAGAAGGTACATGCTTCAATATAATAAAGGCCATATATGAAAAACTCACAACCAATATTAAAGTCAATGGTGAAAAATTAAAAGCATTTCTCTAAGGTCAAAATGAGGCAAAGCTGTCCATTCTCTTCATTACTATTTAACATTGTACTGGAGGTCTTAGCCAGAGCTAAGGAAAGGAAAGGAAATAAAAGGAATCTAAATTGGAAAGGAGGAGGTAAAACTCTCATAATTAGTAGGTGGCATGAGTGTATATATAAACCCTAAAAACTGCCAAAAATTATCTAGATCTCATCAACAAATAGTGTAAAATGACAGGTAACAAAATCAAAGCACAGAAATCTGCTGCATTTACATGCACAAAAAAGGATAGAAAAAAGTGAATCATGAAAATCACACCTTTTAAAATAGAAGTTAAAAGAAAAAAATCTGTACATACACCTACAAAGGAAGTAAAAGATGTGTATGAGGAAAATTACAAATCATTCTTAAGAGAAATAGAGGAGGACACAGAGAACTGGAAATACATCCCATTCTCATGGCTAGGAAGAACCAACATCATGAAAACGATCATCTTACCCAAAGCAATATACAGATTTAGTGATTGCATTAAAACCCATGGGCTTATTTCCAGGAGATTGAAGAAAAAAATTAAAATTTGCATGAAACAACAAAGGACCCTGAATTATTAGAAAAAAAGAACAAATCTGTAGGGATTACTCTCCCAGACATTAAACTATATTGCAAAGCAGCAGTGATCAAAACAGTATGGTACTGGATAACAAAGGTACAGATCCGTGGAATATAACTGAATCATCAGAAACTGGCCCACTCACATAAAGTCAGTTAATATATGAGAGGGTAACCAAAATCCTGTGATGGAGAAAGGAAAATTTCTTCAATAAATGGTGTTGGGGAAACTTGACAGCCACATGCGAAAGCGTGAAGCTAGACAACTCTCTAACACAATTTACAAAAAATTAACTCAAAATGCACTAGACACGGACATTAGACCAGAAACCATAAAGTTCTTAGAGAATTTCCATAACATCAGCTATAGAGAGGTCTTTGGGGGTTAAATTTGGGAGAAACAAAAAATACAATAAACACATGGGACTACACCAAACTAAAAAACTTCTTCACAGTGAAAGTAATCACCAAAACCAAAAGGAAACCTACTAAATAGGAGAAGATATTTTCATTTCACATTTCTGAGCCCTTAATACCTAAAATATACAAAGAACTCTTAAAACTCAATAACAGTAAAACAGGCAATGCAATCAGAAAATAAGAGCAATTGGAGAGATACTTTTCTGAAGAGGATATTTAGAGAGCCAACAAGCACATGAAATGATGTTCCACTGACTATCAGGGAAATGCATATTAAAACAACAAAGAGATTTCATCATACACCTGAGAAACTGGCTATTATCCAAAAACCTGGAAACGAGAAATGTTGTCAAGGATGTGTAGAATATAGAACAGTTTACCTGTTGGTGGGAGTGCAATTTGATCCAACTCCTATAAAAAACAGTATGGCAAGTTCCCAAAAACTAGAAGATGAAAACCCCCTAGGATCCTTCCATCCCATATGTGGGTGTTTACCCAAAAGTTACAAAATATGAAACCACAGGTATTCATGCACCCTCATGGCTATTGACAATTGTATTCACAATAGCTAAGATCGGGTAACTATCTGAGTGCCCAATATCAGATGAATAATAAAAAGTTGTGGTATATATACACAATAGACTACCACACAGCTTTTAGAAGAGATGAAATCCTGTCATTTTAATCAGCATGGATGGAACTAGAGGCAATTAAACTAAGTGAAATAAGTAAAAAGAAGATACCAGATGATCTTACTCATAGGTGTAATATGAGTAGAAACAAAGAAAAAGATGAAACAAAACCAATCTTTGACATTTGCAATAAAATCGAGATTACCAATTTGGAATGGGATGATGTGGGGCAAGTGTTGGTGGAGCCCACTCAACAATGGTGAAGAATATTTGGTGATTTAGTGGAGGGCAGGTTGTGTTGATATGTATCTGCAAAGTGTGGAAACTGCACATATGGGGACCCTATACATATGAGTTTAATTTGAAGTATTTAAGAAAAATTATTGCAATAAAATAATTTAAGGGAGATGTATAGAGTTCAAGAAAACTAGTGGGGCACGCCCTGGTGAAATAGTGGGTAAGTCAATTTCCTCCAAAGGAGAAAGTCACATACTCCTGGATTTGAGGCCTGGGAAGAAGTAACCAGTGTGAACACTAAACAAAAACAAAATGAAATATTTCTACCTCTATCTTTCTGCCTGCCTGCCTGCCTATTAACCTTCATCTCTGCCTGCATCTTTCCTTAAATAAAGGTTGAAACTTCACAGATAGAACAAGCATGTTGAGAACATCAACAAGGAAGTAGAAGTAATAACCACACCAAGAAGAAAATAAACCTAACAGACAATCACAGAATGCTCTACCTAACAATAACTCCACCAAACAACAGTAGAATGGTTTCTTCTCACGTATATCTGGAACATTCATCAGGATATAAGACATGCTACAGTAAAATTAAAATAATTTAAGTTATATGAATTTTCTTTGACCACAATGGAATTACATTAGAAATTAATAAAAAAGGAAATGATAATTTTGAAAATATCCTTTAGTTAAATAATATAATTCTATAAAACCAATTATTCAAAAAAAATGAAATACAAACTAAATTAGAAAATCCTTTGAAAAAATGGAAACAAAACTACATGCCGTTTTGAGATGCAGCTAGAGCATTGTTAATAGGGAAATCAGTAGATGTAAATGCTTATGTTAAAAAAAGAAAAATATTGTAAATATACAATATAAACTTCTAAATTAAGAAACTAAAAATGAAGAGGTAACTAAGCCAAAGCAAACAAAAATAAGTTGATAAAATACAAAAACAAATGAAGTGGATAATAAAAAAGTAGTAGGTAAAACAAAATAGAAAATTGATTCTTTGAAAAATTGATAAAGCACTATATTGATCAAGAAAATAATAACATAAATTGCTAAAGACGGATAAGGGTGATATCACTTTCAAATTTTAGACATAAAAAAATTATAAGAAACATTTTAGTAACTGTATGCAATCGCAGTAGATAATTTAAATGAAGACATATTACCAAGCTTATTCAAGAAGACATAGAAAATATGAAATGAAATATAACAAGAAATTTAATTATAAAAAATAAATCCCATAAAGAAAAACTCAGGCTCAGATGGCTTCATTGGTGAATTCTACCAATTTTTTTGTTTTTTATGTTTTGAACCTGGAAACAGTACACACTACTGGCACTCATTTTTCTTTATTATCCGTCTGAAAATTGTTACGAAGAAACTAGCTTTTCAAAATTTCTTAGTTGCCAAGGGAATAATTTTATTAAAAAACTAAAATCATGAAAATGGAGAGCCTAGTATATCAGTCTTGTTTTAAAACCTAAGTTCCTATAAATGACTGTGCTATTGAGAAGTGTTTCCATTTTTTATTTTTTATTTTATATTTTATTATTATTGAAAGGATATTGCATTTTGACTATGGCTTGTTTTGAGGTATACATAGTAGCATTTTTATGTTTATAAATAACCTAATAGGTTTACTAATATCCCCACCCTCTTTTTCCCTTCATTTACAGTTAATTCCCTTCATCCCATTTCCCTACCTCTCCCCCATCACTTTGGTATCCTCTGATTTACCTTTTTGTCTCTAATCACTAAGAGTCCATAATTGTTTGGAGTAGTTCTTGCTTTCTCTCTCCTGTTCCATTTTTAGTGTTGTTCATTTTGTCATTCATTTGTTTTCTCTTTATACATCTTATGAGTGTTATCATACAATGTTTACCCTCCATATGGCTTATCATGGTAAGCATAATTTTTTCCAAGTTCATCCATGATGTGGCAAATGTCAGGGTCTTTCTCTTTTGATGGCTGCATTGTATTCTGTTGTGTATATGCACCACATAATATGCTTTTCTCTGTTACGGGCATTTAGGTAGTTTCCAGATCTTAGCTATTGTGAATTGTGCTGCAATGAATGGGGGGGGGTGCATGTATCTCTTCAGATAAATGTTTTTGTGTCTTTAGGGTAAATGCCCAGTGGGGGAATAACTGGATCATATGGGATTTCCATTCTCAATTATTTGTGGAAACGCCATAATACTTTCCAGATTGGTTGCACCGCTTTACATTCCCACCAACACTGAATTAGAGTTCCCTTTTCTCCGCATCCTCTCCAACACTTACCATTTCCATTTTTTGGTAATAACCATTCTTACCGGCATGAGGTGAGATCCATTGTTGTTTTGATTTGCATTTCCCTGGTGACAAGAGAAATTGTCTCATGAAACTGTTGGTCTTACAGTCTTCCTTGGAGAGGTATCTATTAAGGCCATGAGACCATTTTTGATTAGATTGCTTTTGTTTTTGTTGCCCAATTTAGGAGTTATTTGTAAATCTTAGATATTAATCACTTATCCAGGGTGTGAGAGGCAAGTATCTTTTCTCATTCAGTTGAGTAACTTTTTGTTTTTATGTGGGTTTCTTTTGCTGGGTAGATACTTTTTAGTTTTATGTAATCCCACTTGTATATTTTTTAATCTCATTTGCCTTGCAATGGGAGTTGAGTTGCCAAAAATAGTTGTTAGGTCTATGTCTAATAATGTTTTGCCTCCATTCTCGTCTATGTGTTTGATGGTTTCTGGTCTTATGTATAGATCTTTAATCCATTTTGAGTTAATTTTGTATAAGGTGAGAGGTAATGGTCTAGTTTCAACCTTTTGCATGTGAGTGTCTCGTTATCTCAGCACCGTTCATTAAAGAGGTTGTCTGTGCTCCCTTGTAAGTGTTTGTCTCCTTTGTCAAAAATGAGGTGTCTATATATATATATATATATATTTGAGAATTTATTTCTGGACTTTCAATTATGTTCTATTGATCTGTCTATTTTTATACCAGTACCAGATTGTTTTCATTATTGATTTGTAGAAGAGTTTGAAGTTAGGGATCAAGACTCCTTTGTTGGTTTTTTTCATGAGTATTGTTCATGCTATCCTAGGTTATTTGGGTGCTTCTTTATTGGGTGCATAAAGGTATAAAGGTTGTTTACTATTACAAATGAATTTCATTATTTTGTATTCTATGTCTTTGAAGAATGTCTTTGGAATTTTTATGGGTATAGTATTGAATCTGCATATTGCTTTGGGCAGTATGGCCATTTTGAGTATATTGATTCTCTCAATACATGAGCATGGAATATCATTCCATTTCTTTATGCCATCTTCTATTTCTTTCAGCAATGTCCTATAATTCTCATGGTATAGGTCCTTCACTCCTTTGGTTAAGTTTATTCAAAGGTAATTCATTTTTATGCAATTACATTGTTTTCTTCAGTTCTCTTTCTGTATTTTCATTGCTGGCATACAGAAATGCAACAGATTTTTAATATTAATTTTGTAGCCTGTTTGTTTATTATTTCTAATAGTGTTTACTTGATTCTTTGGGGTTCTTTATGTATATTATCATGTCATCTGCAAAAAAAGTGATTAAGTTTTATTTCTTCCTTTCTTATTCAGATATCTTTAATATCTTTTTCTTGACTAATTGCATTGGTCCGGTTCTCCAGCACTATACTGAATAGTAATGGTGAGAGTGGACATTATTGTCTTCTCGTTAATCTTAGAGGAACAATTTTCAGTCTTTCTCTGTTGAGTAAATGTGGGCTGTGGGCTTGTCATATATAGGCTTAATTATGTTGAAGTAAGTTCCTTCTATACCTATTTTTGGAGTGTTTTTAACATAAAAGGGTGTTGAATCTTGTCAAATGCTTTTCCTGCATCTATTGTAAGGATCATGTGGTTTTTGTCCTTTTTACTGATAAGGTGTATCACACTTATTGATTTGTGTATGCTGAACCATCCCTGCATCCATGGAATAAATCTCACTTGATCATGGTGTATGATTCTTTTTATATATTCTTTAATTTTGTTTGCTAGTATTTTGTTGAGAATTTTAGCATCAGCATTCATTAAGAATATCGGTCTGTAGTTTTATTGTGCAGTCTTTATCTGTTTTTGAAATCAGCATAGCATATGTCATAAAAGTGTTTAGAATTTTTCCATCTTCTATTTTTTCAACAGTTTAAGAAGGATTGGTATTAGTTCTTCTTTGAATGCTTTGTAGAATAAACTGGGGAAATGGTGTGGTCCAGGGCTTTTGTTTTTGAGAAGGTTTTTGGTCACTGTTTCAATTTTCTTGCTTGTGATTGATCTGTTTATGGTTTCTAGTTCTTCTCGGTTTGTTTTTGAGATACGTTGCCTTTCTGGAAATGTGTAAATTTCTTTTAGGTTATTCTGTTTATTTCCAGATGGTTTTACATTGTATTCTCTTATAGTCCTCTGTATTTCTGTTGTATCTGTTGTAACTATTCCTTTTTCATTTATTTATTTATTCTCTTTTTTTGAAGCTGGCTAGTAGCCTGTTTATTTATTTTTTCAAAACACTAACTTTTGGATTCATTGATTTTTGAATATTCTTTTTGATTTTTATTTCAATGATTTATGCTCTAATCTTTATTTCCCTTCCTTTGTTGGATTTAGACTTCTGTTTTTCTGCTTTATCTAGCTCCTATAGTTGATGGCATAGGTTTTTTATTTGTGATTCTTCTTGATATCTGAGGTAGGATTGTTTCGCTATAAATTTCTCTTATTACTATTTTTGCTGCATCCCATAGATTCTGATATGCCATTATTCATTTTCATTTGACTCCAGATATTTTTTAATTTCTTCTTTAATTTCCTCTTTTACCTATTGGTTGCTTAATAATATATTGTTTATTCTCCGTCCTTTTGTGGTTTTCTTCTCTTTTCTCATTTCTCTGTTTGATGCTATTGTGATCTGAAAACATGCTAGATAGGATTTCAATCTTTGAAAATTTACTGAGACTTATTTGTGTCCCAACATATGGTCTTTCCTTGAGAATGCTCCATCAGCACTTGAGAAGACTGTGTAGTCTACAAATTTCGGGTGAGGTATTTTATATATATATATATGGTACATCTCTTTTATTTTGTTGTTACTTTATTGATTCTCTGGATGATCTGTTTTTTACTGAAAAAGGAATATTGAAGTCCCCTACTATTATTGTGTTGCTCTCTATATCTGTTAATATTTCCATGAAATATGTAAGTGCTCCTTTATTGGGTGCATAAATGTTAGTAAGTGTTAGTCTTTTACTGTATAGATCCTTTTATCATTATATAATGTCCATCTTTATCTTTTTTTATTTTGTTTGAAACTACCTTATCTGGTGTGAATATTGCCATTCTGCTCTATTCAATATTAGCATTTTACGTATGTCCACTTTAAACATTTGCTTGTCTCTCAACCTGAGTTTCTTGTAGACAACATAACTGGATTATGCTTCTTAATCAATTTAGCAACTCTGTGCCTTTTGATTGGTGAGTTCAATGCATTTATATTTAGAGTAATTATTGACATTTGAGAACTTGCTACTGCTATTTTTATTTTTATTTTCTGATTAGATTGAACTCTTTGTTACTTTGTTATATTTTCGTGAAGTTTTACCTCTTCGTTTTAGCTAGCAGGGTCTCTTTAAACATTTCTTGTAGAAGATGTCTTATGATTGCAAACTCTCTTAGCTTTTGTTTGTTGTATAAAACCTTAATTTCCTACCTCCAATTTGAAAGAGAGTTTTGCATGATATAGTATTATTGGCTGGCATTTTTTGTCTTGAACTATTTTGAAGAGCATTCCATTCTCTTTTAGCCTATAGATTTTCTGCTGAGAAGTCTGAGATTATTCTGATAGGAGTGACTTTATATGTTATCTGTCTATTTTCCCCTGGCTACCTTTAGAATTATTTCTTTGTATTGAAATTGTATTGTTTCTCAATTATGTGTCTTGGCGTATTTTTTTAGACTTTGTACAATGGGTTGTTCTGTTTGCTTCATTCATCTATATCTTTGTTAATTGTAGATTTGGGAAGTTTTCAGCCATTATTGCCTAGAATATGATATCTATTCCTCTTTTTTCTTCACCAGAAGGTGAAGAGAATATTCTAATATTGTCTTTCCTGATGGTGTCTGACAGTTCTCTGCGTGTTTCTTCATGTTTTGCATTTAATTTCACTTTCTTCTTCTTTTTGGCTCCTTTCTGCATTACACCACTAATCCTTTCCTCCATTTTGATTATTCTGGTTCCATAGTTTTTTGTACTATTCTTAGTTCCATGAATTATCTCCTTTAAATCCTGTGTTCCTGTTAGTTTTTCTGTAGAGCTTCAACATCAGGCTTTTAGTGCTTAATTATTAGTTTTAGCTCTTTCTTTTGTTTATTTGAATTTTTTAATTCTCTGATATTCTTTGTGATTGCAGGCATGAATTCTTCATGTGTTAGGAAAAAAATCTTGCTTGTCTTCAAAGTTAATTTCTGGTGAGTTGTCATTTTGTTTTGATTCCATTTCCTCAGATTTCAGGGTGTGTTGTAGTTTTTTCCCCATGATTTTGGATCTTGTTGATGTACTAGTTTTTTATTTCTGCTAGGGGGCTGTCTATTTTAGTTTTATTTTGTATTTTTGACGCTTACAGTCTTCCATAGTGTGTCTTGTTCCGTCAGGGAGTTATGTTGGTTTTTGGGATGGGGTGGGGACAAGTTGGGGGTGTAGTGGTCATCTCAGACCATGTGGTTTGCAGCTTGATTGTGGGAGAAGGTGCGCTTGTTTTGCTAATAGAACTTTGCTGGTTGTTGCTATGTGACTTGAGACTGCTGTCTCTGTGCTTAGATCCCTTGTATTCACCAAACCATCAGGGTCAATTCCTGGCCATGGTCTGCTTTTCCGTGGAATTAGCCACCGGGTTCTGATTCTCAAAGGGCCCCAGACCCCAGGTATGAGGTGAGAGGTTCAGAGCAACTGTATGCTCCTGTCCTTTCTGCCTCCAATTTTCCAATTTCCTTGGCTTTTCGTAGCCAAAGGCTCATTGACAGCAATCACAGAAACTTTCCACCTGATCAGTTTGACTCAGGCTTGCTGCTCTCTGCTCCCTATTCTGTTTGAATGTGCAGCACTAGATTAGTGGGGCTGCTTCTGCAGTTTCCACTGGGAGAAGAGCGAGGCATCAATGGGATCAAGATCACTACGGTTTCAAATGCCAGGCAGGTGCTGGAAGACAGAGTAACTGTTCTGCACTCTCTTAGAGTGTCCAAACAGCCTGAACTGCTCCATTTAGGCTGTAGCAGGGGAAGATATAGACAATGCCCATACCACCAGTCTCCCCTTTCTGGGGACTCCTCTTTGCCACCGAAGTTTCCATTGAATCTCCAGTCTTCTCACCCACCTGTAGAACTGGCTGTTAGTCTTCTTCTGTTCTTCAAATTGTTTTGATTGGTGCTGAAGCAGGAAAATCCCTTTTTCTCTGTTGTCTCAGTAATTTTTGTTTCCTTTGCAGCATCTCAGTGTATGCTTTCCGCAGACATCATCTTGCTTCACCCTGCCTCTACCAATTTTTTAAAACAGATCATTAGCAATTCTTAATACTCTTCCAAAATAAAAGAAAAGGGAAATTTTCTCAAGTCGTCTGTGGGGCCACTATTAAACTTGTATGAACACAAGGCAGAACCAAACCAAGAAAACCAATGCCCAAATTGTCTTATGAAAAAAATAAAATAAAACGCTTCTTCCTTCTCTCTCTGCCTATCTGCCTTTATTCTTGCTTGCACCTTTCCTTAAAAAATAATGTGAATATGGAGGCTTGAGTCTTAGATCTAATTGCATTCTTCCAACCAACACAGCTTCTTTTGTTCAATGCCATCTTTAGGGTAAGAGGAGACCACAGCACTGACCGCTCTACAGGATTTTCCTTCAGGATATTAACTGGGGGCTGAGACACTGCCAGAGTTCCACAGTGTGATGGACCCGAAGGTGTGCCAGTCTTAACATAGTCATGTGGGCAGCAGAAAACTCGCCTCATTTTTCCTCTGGATCAAAGAACGCTTGTGCATATGGGAAACTGTGTGCCTTTTTGAGTCAAAGTGATGCAGGCCACCTCTCAGGCAAGAGGAACTCACAGTGGGACCTCCACTCCTTTCCACTCATCAGAATTGGGACTACACAGTGGTAGGCAGTCTGGAAAATCTCCCGTTCAGTCAACACCTGGTCATCCCCATGGAATTGTCAGAATTTTTGGTTAAACTCTGTGTTCTTTGATTTGCCTTTTTCCTTAAATTTCAAGAAATTCAGCCCATTCTAGAAGGAACCTAAGTCCTTCCTTTCATAGCTGCATTGCCTCCCTTGAGAATCCCATCTTATTAGGATGAGAAAGGGAGGTAATATATCACACCATTCAGTGTTCATCAGGGCATCCCACACATGGTTCTCACCATTAGAGGCAGATTCCCCACCATACAGGTGTGTCAATTGAGAATGAAAGAGTGAGTATTCACCATTCACATGGATTCTCTACTGAAAGAGTTCTTACACAAAAGCCTTGCTCCCAGAGAGTAAATCTGGTTCTCAGAGATGCACTTACAGCCCAAGTCTAGTTCTGATCAATGAACATCTACTCATCTTTTCAGCAAATCTTTAGCATGCCCTCTCCAGCTACCCCATCAGACACTGACCTAAGAGCCATGATTCAGAGAGCTTTTGGTAATTTCTCATCTACATTCCCACCACCACACTGTGTATTCCAAGTTACCGTTGAAATCCAGGGCTACTTTCATACTAAAAGGCACCTACAAAAAAAGAGCATATTCTGTTTTGATGTAATAAATGACTGCTTATCAAATAAATCAGGTGTCAGCATTATTAAGTATTCTCTAAATCAAGAAAGGAACAATCTTTGGAACTTCCATGCAGAGTCTCAGAAATTGCTGCAATTTGAAGTTATTAGACATTCTCTTGAAGAGTAGATAAACAGGTTGGTATATTTTAGTGGCTTTTTATTTTTAGAGTTACTTCTCCTAAAAACCTTCTAGAATATGGAATGATGATGCCCTCATTTCATTTCTTTTTAAAAGAAAATTTTAAGAAAATGTTAAGTGCCATAGACTTGTGACACTTCCATGAGAACTGGGCATCTATTTCTGGGTTTTATTTTGATCCTGAGTAACCATGAGGTCCCAGAAAAAAGTCCTAGAGAAAGGAGCCATGAGTCAGCTTAACAGAGAATACTCCCGGTGGATTTCACATCAAATCAAGCCTAAGTTGTGGTTTCTAATCTGTGCTATAGCTATCAAATCAGGGAAGCTAGTCTAATGATACAGCAGAGAGCTGGCCAAACTCTGTGCCTGTGTGGATAGTTAAATGGAGTACTAGTTATCCAGGTGTCTGAATTCTTAAGGAGCTTAAACATGGTGGGTAATTCTTATACTATTATGATTGTAAATCAGGTACTGGGAGTTCTCTAACTGTCATTAAGGTTAGTGTCAAGCATATTGTTTACTGGGGATAATTCAGGTGTATTAATTCCTACAGGGATGTCTTAATTGAGTTCTTGCAAGTTCTTTCAAGAAGTTCAACTCTGATCATGCAAGTCCTTGGTGTCAATTCCATGACATTTTTAATTTACTCAAATGATGTGTTTGTTAAAGATTGAGAGCATGTGTTTCAATCTTCAGAGGAATTGAGAGTCAAATCTGCTAATCCTTTCACATAAATTAAATTAATATATTATAATAAGCATAAGGAAATTGGCAGTTCTGGCCTTGGAGAAGTTTCCTGCAGAATGCACTTTCAACTAATTTTTATTTTCAAAAATAATATGACAATCGCAAAATCATGGAGCAATTCAGAAATATATAAACGCTGAAATGAGAGTTCTCCTTATTAACAACCTTCTAGGGAAGCAATTTTGGTGGACCCACTTTCTTTCCTATTTGTGTATTTGTGTTTGATTTTTAGACCCACTCTTGGTTGGCTGACATGTTATATCACAAATTGCATGGTGGATGGAATCCCAGTGTGGAGCAGCGATTCTTTTTAATAATGACTGGGATAAATGTTGCCACATTCCTTCATAAGTGCTTTTGCCAGTAGTACATAAATGTAAAGATCCTGGTGGGCATTGGAAATGGGGCTCATGACAATTGAGCAAATCATTTTCCCTGCTCGAGTTCTGTTGACAGATGGCTTGACTCTTCGTGTCTTCTGCCCTGTTCATCTGTGAGTTGAGGAAAAGCATGACTTGTGAACTCTTAAGGTGCTTGTATGTGAATTCTGACTCTATCTGCGTTTTCTTTTCCAGGTGAGTCTTTCCTTATTCTCTGCAGAAAACATCATCAGTCTGGCATAACTTGAAGTTAAACATGATCCGCTGCCAATACAAAATGATAGTCTCTCACATGTGTATTTTGAGCTTTCCTGTCATAAAATATCTACATGTAATTCTAAGGAATGTTTTAAAGAAAGAATGAGAGTAACGGTTTTTGGGGGTGTGTTTGGCTCTGGTGTGGAGTTGTGTCCTGACAACCTCCTCGAGACCTGGGGGTGAGTGTAAAGATTGAAACCCATTCATTGATCATTTAAGAATTCCAAATTTAAGAATTTCTTATTTGTCCATGCAGTTTCAGGGTCAGAAAAGTAATTCTGTGGATAACCTGACTCAGGGAATTGAGCCAATGAAATAATCCTTTGGGTGAGAATTCTCCTCAGTGCTCAGGAGAAAATGGAAAATTGATTATAGAGACTATGCCTACATTCCTGGCTTCGCTGGAAATTATTTAAAATCTCCCAGTGAGAATCCGGGGTAACCAATGAAGCCACTTCTCTTGTTTATGAAATCACGCTCTTCATGGTGCTCTTGTCACCACTGGGACTTGGTGGGACATCCTAAGATCAGTAAGGCCCCTTATTGTTTACTTAAGTTGGACTAACTTTGGGGACAGCGATCTTGCATCAAGCACTTTAAAAATGAACAAAACAATGGTAAGGCAGGTCTCCACATCTGTCTAAAAGGACAGTTGGTAGCTAAAAGAACAAAGAGTTGTGTTTTTAAGCACATTAACAAATTCATGTATTTAAATTGCTTTGAAAGTGTGGACACTGTGTTAAATGTGTACTCTGTGTTCTATCATCCATTCTCAGTAAAAAATATACATGTTAAAATTAAAATCATATCACACTAACAAAATTAAAGAGACTGCAAAGTGTAAGGAGAGAAAATCATTTTTAACTTAAATGTATTTTTATTTTCCTATTTTTCTTGGGAAAGATAAAATTAGAATTCATTTAGCAAAACAAGTAAATTATTGAACACAATTTTTTTGATTTATAAAATAGGCATCATAAAATCTATGCCACTGGACTTCAAATGAGGTTGAAATGCAAGAATCAATGTAGAAGTGAAAAAACATAACTCAAATTCCATATCTGGTGCTTCAAGTAGATAGGACTATATAGTCAAAAAGCAGAATTGAGTTGACATGGACTCAAATTCTTCTTTGTCACTACTCTGCCTCCTAAGATGAGTTATTTTACTCTCACTGTCCTCAGGCATCATTTCACACTGGTATAGGAAAACATGAAGGACATGGGCTGTTCCCAGATTCTTGGAGACTGTGGGCTAGAGGGTTCTGGAAACTGAATGTTCAACTGGGGGTGTCTGTTCCTGCCACACACTTCCTGTCCCTCACCTTAGGCCATTGCTGCATCTTCTCCC
>RJWH01010006.1:0-19146 GCA_004363575.1 Solenodon paradoxus
ACACATATATGTCATTATTTACTGCATCATTTGAGAGTACCTTACAGACATCACGACCCTCTACCTCTAAATATTTCAGTATGTTTAGCAGTCTCTTATAAACCACACTGCAATTATCCAGTTCAGGAAGTGGGGTTTCGATATACCATCATTAACTGGTATGGGAGTCCGTCTTCCAGTTGTACTGACTATTTCAATGCTATCCTTCAGAGCAGTTTTTAAACACACGATCCACATTCTAATCCGGGATCAAGCTTTGCATTCGGATGGCACACTTTCAGTCCTCTTTAATCTGGAGCAGGTCCTCCATGTGTCTTTGTGAAGTTTCTTGACATTGACTTATTTCAAAGAGCACAGTTCCATTGTTTTCTACAAGATTCCTGGATTCAGGGTTATCTGATGCTTTCTCATGACTGCATCCAGCCTCTGCATTTTAGGTCAGAACTTTACTTGGATTTAATTTTTCACTCTTGGTAATTAAGACTGTGATTTTCAAACAGTACTGTCACTGTTAGAACTTCTGCCACAAAATCCCATAGGTGGGTTCCAAGAAGACTCATTTTAGTGACCTTTTTACCCCTGTGCCTTTACCAACACAGATTAGGGAAATCACTTCCCAGGAGCTGAAGTAGGTGTTGACATGGCAAACGGGCCCGCTGGCGGGTCACCTCCTGCAGGAAAGCGCTGCAAAGAACGTGAGTGATGAAGGGCCTGCACAGACCTGGGACAGCGTTTACCAGCTCTGAGTTCGCAGTGAGTCACATGACGAAATCTTCATGACTTTTACAAAACACACCACAAAGCAATAAATAATTCACATTAAACTGCACTTAACAGAACACGAGACGTTCATTTTGTGATACAGCACCATTGATGAAGATGGTTGTCGATTTTCAAATTATTCATTAAATAGACATGGGTGGTACTCAGTCACTGCAACGAGTAACAATTCAAAATCTTTCATTGATCCAAATGAGGAGTGTTGAGTTTCATAAGATGGGATGTAGAAACAAACTTCAACGTGCGCATATTTTTTCCTTCTTTTAGTCACTCGATGAAATACTCTTGAGAAATTACTTTAAGGATTAAAAATCTAGCATTTGACCTCAAGGAGCTCTTTATTAGAACTCTGTATTTGGGTTCAGAAGCTAGAGTCGAAATTTTCCTCTTGCTTAATGGAATCACTTCACATTTTGCCTTGATTTGGATGGTGACAAAGTAGAGGGATTCCTCCATGGAAATTTTGTGGCTCTTGCTTCAGCCGATTGGTCCTATAATGTGGCTCTCACATGCAGGCTCGCCCGTGAACCGCTCCAGGAGCTTGGAAGCCCTCTTCCAGGCTTAGTCTATGCCATTAACATGCCTTCAATTTGCCTTCACTGACCTCTTTAGCTTGTGTTCTCCCAGCTTTCAATAGCCCTTAATGCCTCCCCATCCCAAGGCCTGCAAAGGTGGCATTATGCCTTGGTTGGTGCCATGGAGGTCTGTCTACTCATCAGAAACCCATCACAGTGTGAACCCACTCTGATAGAAACACCAGTGGACATGGAATCAGGCATCGTGGGTTCCTGGCTGTGGCAGGGATGGGCCAGTGTTCCTCACACCTGTGTCGTCCTCTTCTTGGACATACAGCTGGTCTTCATGTCGCAGGATCTCTTGAAGTTAGTCTGTCCATGTCACTGAATTCTAGCCAATGGCATGTGAGCAGAAATTATATGTATGACTTCTAGGCCTGATCCATAAAACCTGTCACATGTGTTCTGCCATGCTCTTTCCCTTCATGCACACAAGTCGCATGCTGGAAGCTCAAGTGGAAGCTCAAGGTGACAGACTCCTGGAGCCTTGAATCACCATATGGATTCCCGCTTTCCTCAATGAACAGGGATATTTACATTGGATCATTCCAGAAACCAAGAAATACATGCCTATGTGTTAAGTCCCTAAGACTTTGGTGTCTGTCACAGTAGCTACCGCTGCCTTGACAAATACCCTATCACAACAATAACTTTGCCTTGTTGTCTTACCTTTTGTCCACCCTTGGGCAAGTCACTGAACCTCTCAGTCTCTATAACCTTAATAAGATAGGCTCTCCTAGGATAGGGCTAGGGATACATAAGAGCTACTCTTGACCCCACTTTACAGATGAAAGAATTCAGTGAGGTAACATTTGCAAAGAATCTTTGCAAATGATGATCCAAATATAAGGAGGTGCTATTTTTGTTGGAGCTCGGCCTCAGGGTAGCTAGTAGAATGCTTTCTGTTCAAGTACCTGAGTTCCTTCCCCAACCAGGCAACATTTACTGCCAATATGTAGCAAGGCTCTGGATCCCCTGTACTTCTCAGGCTGTGTAAATCAGGGTGACAGAGCTCTCAGACCTTTCCGGCTCCCTCCAACATGTCAGTCTGGGGACTCTGCCTGCCTCAGCCAGGCCACTGTCTCCTCCATACCTAAATCTTAGATGAGGATCCAGAACTTGACCTGACCAACTAATTCTTATCATCATCAAGGACCCAATAAGGGACAGCAAAACTGAGAGTTTCTTAAATCACTCCTGGCTCCCTAAAGGTTTCTTTATGATCACCAGCATAATATCGAGAGCTTATATACTGTCATCGGTTGCAGGATCTCAGACCATCTTTATGACAACCAAAGGAAAGAGGTACTTTCTTGTCCCCATTTTGTAAATGATAAAACTGAGCCTTAGAGATTAAGGCATTCACTTGGGTCAGCCACAGTGACCTCTTTTGGTGTCTCACATGGACATCAGTATTCCTGTTTACTTTTCTTCAAATTTATTTATCATATTCAGTATATCTTTGTTTACCTGCAGGGTATATGCATGCAGCTTTTTCAGTGTTAAGAAAAAACTCTGGAGAAATCATACAACAGTGTCACAGCATCAGTGTTCAGTGTCTGGGACAAAGTGCAGGAGCAGGAGGTCTTCCTATTTGCCAGGGCTAGCTGCCTTCACTGGCCTTCACGGCTCTGTGTGGGTCCATCCCAGGATGCTTGTCTCAGTGCCTGGAAGGGATGGCCTGGACGTCACCTACTCAGCCACTTGTAGTTGCCGGATAAATAACAGGCAAAGTCATTAGGTTATTTTGCTTGAGATTCCAGATTGCATGTCTGTGTATGCCGAACCATAACCCATGGAATCTCTCTACTGACTCACCGCTTCTGCCCTGTTTCCTATGGAAGTGAAGAATTCGGTTGACAAGTAAATACGTCCTGTGTTGTGAAGGAAAAGTTGCACGTAGCAACTTGTTCTTATAAAGTGTATCGCTCTTAAGCGCTAGAAATTTCAAAATGGTTAAGGCCCTCTAGAATTAGGAGAGATGAGAGCTCATCTCAACATTTTACTTATCAAAAGTTTCAATTCTTGAGTAAGGGGAACCTTCCTATGGGAGAATATCCCTGAATGCACCGTTGAAGTCAAAAGGAAAGCAGTATTTGATTGGCTAATAATTCACACACATCTCTAGTTCCCCAGCCACTTTGCTGGGTGCATCTCTGCACCCAGCAAACTACACTCATTAACTGGCCCAAGACGCACAGCTAAGAAGTGGCAGATCCAGGCTTTGAAGCCAGACAATCTTGGCCTCCCAGCCCATACCCAGCGACCTCTCTACTTGAAACATCTGTTTCCTAAACCAGGAATTCCTGTAATCTAAACATCCATAGGAAGTTGTTATGAAGGGACTGCAAAGAAAGAAACAGAAGACTTGCTTTGTTAGAGCCTTTCTGGTCAGCGGTGGTGAGCCTGCCCTCTTCATTGTGCATTCTCCACAAAAGAACCTCTGCTGATGCCAGAGGCCTCCCCCCTAGGGAAAGAAAGAGGACCAAGCAGGGGAGATCTTGGTGAATATTGGGGAGATGGAGCCAAAGAGACCCATGCACTTCCAATTAAACAGCATGCCTTCCATGGCCCAATCAGCATCCTGCTCCTTCTCAAAGCGCACCCAGAGAGTTTGGGCTTTGGCAAAGGCCTGTGAGATTTCATGCTCCTTTTCTCCATGTAATAAAAAAGTCATTTTTTGCCTCAAGCTAAGGAAAACACTGGCATTTTTAACTTTAAAATGTTTGGGTGAAGATTATACTTATACACACACACACACACATATTAGATTTATTGTTGTTTGGAAAGCTTGTGGACATTCACAATTTTTAGTTCTCTTGATGAACTTTTCTGGAAACTTCCGTAGAAAGGAGGGTTAAAAGCAGAGGAATGAGGTTAGTTTTTAAACTCCAAGTCTGAAGGACGGGTAGATGATTTTATAAACTGTGTCTGCTCAGTTTTAGATGGCATGGCACTCAGTCCCAGCCAAAGTAGAGAAGAGAGGACTGGCAGGGGTGCCCTGCCCAGTGGGTAGTACATGGCTTCCTGTTTGGGTTCCTCAGTTTCCTAAAAGAATGAAACAGACCTGGGAGAAGATTGCTCTCATCCCTGTAAAAAGTGAAGTGAGATACCCTGTTCTGTGCTCACTGACCAGCCTGGGAGGTGTTTTTTTTTTCCCATGTGCACATTTTCCTTTGCTTATTAATTTCCCCTAAAAGGAAAACAGGAATGAAAGATCCAACCCTTCATAATCTGAACCATACGAGGCGCAGGCAAAGCCGAGCCTCCACCAAGAATGCAGATAGTCAGTGTGCTGGTCAGGCCTCACCGCACAGGCTCCAAATTCCAAATGAGCTTTGCCTGCTTTCTCACCATCCTAGGCCTGCACCCAAACACAGTTCCCTTGGCTTTTTGTAACCGCACATTAGCCCTGCGTGGCCTCGCCCTCTCGGAGTATCTCCTTTCAGCTGTCAGGGCCACAGGACCGGATCTGAAGTGGTGCCCTCTTTAAAGATTCCTCCCTCCGGCCCTGCCCTCCTGGTATGACCTCCTGCCATCCCAGTTCAGTTGGTTCCCTCCACTTTTCCCTTTTTTCTTTCAGTTGCTGAAAGTAGGGTGCATTCTATTTCCCCTCTCGTTTTGGGGATTGAACATCTCCAAGGATCATTATGGGGGACTCATGCGCTCCCCAGTCCACTTTCTATTCATGTTTCCAGATCCTAGAGGCTTCCTTGACGGGAGAGCCTCTGCTTCATCTCCCGAATCTTCCAGCTTCCAGTCGGTCAGTGGACAGCTGGGGAGGACCCACGGGCGGCAGGGGAGCGGGTAGGCCCTGGAGAGGCAGCTAGGAAAAGACTGAGTCCTGCTCTCCTAGGGGCTCCTCAGAAGCTTTCTGCCGTCTGGGTTCCTCTCACACTACCCTAATCCCAGCCCCCAGGGAAACATTTTGTAAGCCATGCCAGCACCTTCCATCCCAACATCAGCTCTTTGACCCACCACCGCCATCACTTCTGTCACTTTCACAGTGCCTCCCGGAACTCTCCGCCTAGCCGTACACTCCTATTTGGGGTGTTCCTGAACACCCTCAATTCCTAGAGTCAGGAACCTGAGCACTTTTTCAGCCTCTTGGTCGCGCGTGTCATTTGATAGGTACATTTTGGCTATGCCAACCCTACCTTCTTGGCTGCTCTCCCCAAGTTCACATGAGCCAGATAAGTGACTTCTAGTTAAGGGCAGGTCACTATCTTCTTTGTTTCCACAAAATCTCTCCATACAGTCTCCTTTGATTTAGGGGTAGACTAGAAAGAAAATAATTATCTTAAATCTTATTTTCCATGTCACAATATGAAGATTTATCCCAGACACAAGCATGCATTCTTAATTCTAATCACAGCATTGATCTGAACAAGTATAAGATATGCAATTAACGTCTGCCACTAAAGCACCATCTTACGCAGAAGACAAAATTAAAAAGAAGCTTGAAATGTTGTATTCTACCCAGGAAATGTTGTTACTATTGCATTTTAAAGATGAGGAGTTAAGGTTTTCATTTTTAATTACATTACAGAGTGATTCTTCTTGAAGGAACCTAATTGTGAAGAATATAAATTACTTAGCAAGTTTGTAGTGAAGGGCTAGTAATTCTTTGGGGAAGCCAGCAAATAAGCAAATGAAAATTCACCAACATTCAGTAGTAAAGCTTAATATTTCTGTCTGGTTGTAACTCTTTAAAAAAAGCCTTTATATGAGAATATTGTAATCAGATCATTCTTGAAGAGTCTTTGCTGCAGTTCACAGGAGAAGGCTATAAAGGAATACATCATGTCTGGGTCTGAAGCTGCCCTCCCTTCCCTTTCTCCACCGACCTTCTTCCCTGAAGTGCCTCCTGGGCCCTTCCAGGGGCTCAGTCTTCCTGGAGCCTTGCTGGGAGTGACTGCTTAGACCGCCACCCTCATTCTCTCCAGGGCAGTGCAGGGGGTTTGCAAATTCACCTTTCCTCTGCTACAGTCAGAATCGCTATTCTTTCCCTCCAGTGACTGGGCAGTTAGGGGAAGGCAGCTGATTAAACAAAGTCTAACTCCAGCATTGATGACTAAATGCACTTATGCTCCCTGGGGTGTCTGCAGCTGAGGCCTTAAGCTTGTCATGGTGGGATTGCAGGCAGTGCGACAGGCTGCCGGGGATAGAGTTTTTGGTGTGTTCTGATGCCGCTCAAATCATATCACTTGTAGATGGATTTCATAAAATGGCATTTTGCCGAAGGTCTTCTTCCAGGGCTTTAAATGATTAGGAAGAGGCCTTAGAGCTTTCCTCTTTGCAGGAAAGTTGTGTTCAAGCTTCCATCTATCTGTCCTTTGTTCGAACTACTGTGTGACCTTTAGTCATAGATACTGATTTGTAGAGATGGCGAAATGTTCCTGGTGCTGATTTACTCCCAATGAATGGGAACCTGCCTTCGGCAGAAGCATAACAGATCCTCAACCTTTGCCAAGGAGACATTCCTAGGCCTTGCATTTTCCCATAAAGAAAGTATATCTGCCCAGGCTTTAACACATCTGAGGCTAACAACAGATCCTTATTATATTTCCAGCATAGTAAGTCCTTTGTGCTTCCCTTATGCAAAAAATAAACTCGCAAACTATAGCAGAATTAAATACTTTAATTCTTGAATGGTGTCTTTATGAGTTTGTAGCAGTTATACTTCTGAAGTTATTAAAGGCTTAAATGGCACTAATACTCCAGATCATTCCTGTATTAACTCATTTCCTCTTCACTACAACTTTAACGTGTAGGTGGCATTATTCACTGCGTTTCATAGATGGGAGAACAAAGGCATTGGGAGGGTAAGTGCTTTGCCCAGTATTGTACAACTAGTAAGGGGCAAGCCTGGGATTATAACACAGGCAGTGTGCTGCATTGCCTCTTTGGCAGTCACTAGGAGACAGCAGAGATAGCGCCATGCCCAAAGGACACCTACACACAGATACTAGTCAAAGGTTTCACTCGCCACACCAGTCTCAAATTGCCAGAATTCACTTTCAACCCGCAACACAATGGTACCATTCCACATGGCATGGATTGTCAGGGCCTTCTTAGGACCAAATCCAGGAGTGATTAGTCTAGGCCTCTGAGGGGCTCCTGTGCCCCCCGCTTTTGTGTCCCCCCACTTTTACATAGAATAATCTAACCTACACTTATGAATTTAAATTAAATGAAATTGTTAAGACCCTTGGGCATTTTATGGGCATTTTATGGGCAGTTTGGGCAGGTCATCCTGTCTTGCCTTCCACTTTCAGGTATATTGGGTGACCTAGGCATGGCCCCGTTCCCTCCTACAGTCTCATTGTCCATCATATAGATCTTTCTCCATAAACCTACCACTCATGCCCCAACCCAAGGAGTCATGGTGAGAGCCTCCTACTGTTTACATCATACCCCAAGTCTACTTCTTTATTGGCCAGAACTAGACCTGCAGCTGTTTTATATGAGTGATCAGGCAAGCAGTCAGCCTCCTCGGGCATTCCAGGGGCCTCATGTGTCCCAGGCAACCTGTGTCTCCTTTCCCAGACTCACTGGCCTCTAGGTGAACTTGACTGGGCAGCTCTGGTCTCCTCACCCTGTTTTCTTGGCAATCCCAGCCCTTATGACCCTGGCAAGTGGGAGGCATTAACACCTAAGATCCAGGGAGCTCTGTCTGTCTTTTGTGACTCACAGACAGAGGGCCTACTTGTTGACCTAACTTTATGGTGCTGTCCCTGGCACCTGGAGCCCCCCAAGGCTGACCTGGTCCCATTAGCCAAGGCTTGCTCAATGATACTTTATTTCATGCTGGCATTTCTGAAAACCGAGAAGTTGCTCAGGGATTTCTGAGCCGTGAGTTGATTAGCAGTTAATGATGTGTGTTTTGATGAGAAAATAAAAGATTTGGTTTACCCGCTTAAGAGGAGGAAAATTAGGAGTGAAAAGGAGAGAAGGAAAAACACAAGTTCTCAGCTTTTCAATGAGGTTTTAAGTGGTTTGGGTCTGCTGAGTCCTCGGCCATGGCTGGAAAATTCTCTGGGTGTTGATTTTACATATCAGTTCTCAGAAAAATTCATGGAGTGCTCAGCTCCACCTAACATGTCAGGAGACACACAGAAGGCCAGAAGGATTGCTGGACAAGTAATTTTACTAATTGGAAAATATATGAATACAACCTGGAGGTGTATTTATACTGTCACCTGAAGCAGAGGGAGAGAGAAGTCCGTAGCCCCAGAGCAGTTTTAACAGCCATAGTTCATAAGGACACCCCCACTGGGTTAATGTACACAAAAAAGGACATTTTCAAAACTTGCTCTTCGTCCACCATTGTTGAAATAAATCATGGGGAGAACGCAAAGGGACTCCATGAAGTCTGAAAATAATAAACTTTGGAGTCAAACCAATCCGGGATTGAACCACCCTTAACTGTTCCACATTTCTCAATCTCTTTGGAGTCTTAGTTTCCATTGATAAAATGGGCCCGTACTAGCGAGCTTGCAGAGTTACCACGAAGTTAAACACTGCAATAAGTGATACTGGCGCACACCTGGTGTCCAGCGGTGGCTTTACCTCCCGCACCCCTTCCCTTTTTTCCTAGAGGAGGTCTGCCCTTAAGTTCCCGAGGGCGCATGGCCTTTCATGACTGCCATTCCAAACTAATAGACCACGCTGGTTAACGTTCTCTGGGGCCTTGAGTTTTGTATTGTTTTATGAACTCACCAGGGAAATAATAATTCCTATTCCTCCTTTTCAGGGATCCTCTATCAAATCTACAAAAGATCCTTATCAAGTGCTGATGTTGGAGTTTTAGGGATGTTTTAGGCCAATAATCTCAGTTGGTTGGAGTTAGGCAGTCAAGGCCTTAGTTTCCAAATGGACCCACAGAAATGATGTTATTTGATGTTAGTGCTATTCAGGTCAGTTCAGCCAGTCACAGCACAAATGAGTAGCCACGGTTACAAGTAAGGCTAGATGAGAAATTGGGTGAGGGTGTTTACCCCTAGTTCTAAAATGACAACTTAGAGCACATCTTAGTAGCCGGCAGCATTATCTTTACTGTACAAGAACAGTCCATGTGGTAGGTGGTGCCCTTGGTGAGCACGTGTTCTGAAGATGTCACTGATGCTCCTGGCTAGTCTTTAGTCTGAGGACACATGAGAACATTAGATCTTAGCTGTTCTCAAGCTGTTTCCTTCCTGCTCTCACCCAACTACTTTTACCTCTAGAGCTGTGAGCGTCAAATGTGTGATTTGGGTCACCAAGGAAGAAATGATTGAGGGGGCAGATCCACAGGGGGTGTTACATACCATGAAAATGTTGCCACCACCCAGTAGGAAGCATCCTAAAATCATGGGCACGTTCCACTGCTGTCCAAACAAGTCAAGCCTAAAACTTCAGTCTCATTGTTTATTTCTAAGTCTTCTTTATCTCTGCCCTTTGGGACACATCAAAATTGTGTTCTCTCCACGAGGAGGGAATTTTTCAATCAAGGTTAGAGGCTTATCAGACAGACCTTCCTTTCCCTTCTGACACCAATTTAATTCTGCAGGGTTTGTTTACTGAAGGAGTTTGTTTCCCAATTAAGCAACAATTTTCAGAAACATCTCTGGGTTTAAGCTAACTTTAGTAGACCCAGAAAAAGCCCAGAGCCATTCAAAGCAGCTGGTTCTGCATTCTTCATGAGATGGGAGATAGTGAGCTCATTGCCGACATCATTGAAACTTTCTTTAAAAACGAAGACCTGTGCTCGTAA
Organism: Solenodon paradoxus; assembly: GCA_004363575.1. NCBI lineage: Eukaryota > Metazoa > Chordata > Mammalia > Eulipotyphla > Solenodontidae > Solenodon > Solenodon paradoxus. Next base: position 10,111 of record RJWH01010006.1, read on the forward strand.
TCCTAGAAGGATAAAAAAATTGTATGCAAGTTTTCCCACCCGAGAATAGTGATCATGCAGGAATAATGCAAACCAAAGAACATAAGCCAGTTGGGGAGTCATTTGGGGGTGAGACTGAGGTCAAAATCACATGAGCCAACTCAATGGGATATTTTATTTCTTGTTGGGGAAAGATGGAGAAGGGTTTTCTCCAACAAACCCAAGCCTCTCATGTTTCCCCAAACCTAAGAGGTGTTTTCTTCAGCCAATCCTATGCCTGGAAATAGAACCACACATATTCCTTGTGTTCAAAGGCCCAGCACTAGAGTTTGTCCAGTGAGAAATTTGCCTCCTGAACAGAATTGTGTGCACAGATATTCCCGCCGCATGTTTGACCCTTCCGGAGTCCTCTTTCTGATGTCTCTGAGGAACTACTGGTGTGGTTCTTTAAAATCTGCTTGCAAGGCAAGATTCACTGATGGGTGCGCATTTGAGGAGAAAGACTCTCTCAAGGTGGTACTAATTATAAAGGGAAATACAATAACGATGTAGGGCACTGCAACAGACACTCTAGCTCAGTGGCCAAGGCTGACACCACCAATAACCAGGTATCTCAACAGCGTGTTCCCTCGATAGGATGACTTGAGAAGGGTACATTCTCATTTCTACGGTGTTCTTGCCCCAAATGCATAACTTCAAGTAGACAATGAAAAACCATCAGACAAGACTAAAGTGAGGGATATTCTCTAAGAAAATCGACTAGTACTCTCCAAGAGACTCAAGGTCAGGAAAGACAGGGAAAGACCGAGGCGCTGTCACACACTGGAGGCTCCTAAGGAGGGTAGACTCTAGAACATGAAGAGGACATCAGCGGGAATTCTGGGGAAATTTGAATAAGGTCTATTGTTAGTTAGAAGTCCTGAGCTGGTGAAGGGTCTATGTAAATCCTTCTACAATTTTGGCAACTTTTTTTTTCTAAGTCTAAACTCACTTTGAAACAAGAAGTGAGAACAATGAGTTTCCAGAAAAAATGAAACTCAGCCACCAAGGAGAGGAATATTGCGCTACCCAGTGCTTCAGCGCCTCAGTGAACCAGATGGGGGTGTATAACCATTTCCTTCCACATTCCATGTTCAATTCCTGCAAGTTGTAACTTGTACAGCTCATCTCAGCCCGGTGGGTATCCTAGGAAAATGGTACTTCATGTTTCAAGACTAAAAGGGTAAAATTGAGAAGAGCCTGTTCAGCTTGCTTTCGCAAGCTTTATTGCCTGTGAGAAATGTGTCTGTGCACAGGGAAATAGCAATGATGTAAAAAGATATGTTTTTAAAAAGCTAAAACATGGAAGAGAGAATCCGAGGCAGGAGGACTGCCAATTATTTGATTTTTTTTTTTCTGCTTAAAAACTGTGTACTTCTTTAGAGTCAGAATCCAATTGTTTCAAGTCTTCATTAATCAGTGACACCATTCATCAAATGGACACATTGGTGTAATGAGCTCTCATAAATACAGTGTTTGTGATCCTTCTTGGATTATTAGAGTGAGGAATGGGGGTGGTGGAAAGAGAAATCACATGGTACCTCATCTACTTCGGCTCAAACATACTTACATATGCCACACCTAATTAACATCCTGTCATTTCTTCTGTTTCATCTCTTGCTCTTGTCTCTATTTCTCTGTCTCACTTCATTTCTCTCTCCTACATATATAAGGAACAAACCAAGGGCCCTCCCCCATCCCTTAATTGAGGCAGTTCAGGTCAAATCATGATTGTTAATGGAAAAAACCAAATCATTTGTCATAGAACTTAATTTTGCCAGTGCTGCCTGATTTCCTGCTGCTATTGTACTTACAGTAGATGATAAAAGCAGTTGCTGGCCTCTTCACAGGGAAACAAATCCCAGCTGCAATCTGAATCGAAGCACCTGGGGCTGTGGATCAGCTGGGATTGAGCAGTTATTTTTTCCAGTCTTGGTTGCTGTTCAGGCTGATTGAAGTGAAGCACGCCATTTTTGAATGAAAGCTAACTCACTCCTTTACAAAGATTGTCTTTGGTCTCAAAGGAGTGAGCATTTGAGGGTCACGCCTAAGAAAATAAGGAGCCCCCAGAGCCCTTTTCTCATTATACTTGCTCAGAACTTCGAGAGGTCCCCCAGGTTTCTAAAACTGCAATTCACTGACTTGGAACCACTTGTATATTAAGATGGATATGTGTACATTGTGTACACATTGCAAATTGGAGCATTGTCATGGAGAGGCCAGGGCAGCACATTCTTTGGGGGAAAGGACAAAGCATTTGAGCTTTTATTCGAACGGCAATTTCCTGGAATCTTATGATTTCTGTCCTTTCTCCAATGATTGCCCTGCTAACAAACTGCTGATTCAAGGTGGTGCCGGTTTTGAGACCCGTGTTACGGATGGAGGAACAGGTATGATTGTCATGTCTTTGGTCGTGAAGGAGACTCAGAAACAAAATTATAGCAGCGGGTCCTGATTAGCCTTCTGGTCAACCACCTCTGCCTCCAAAACAACCACGGAGGGCATCCCTATGTGGGGTCGCCCGATTGCAGTTCAGTAAGTAATGACCCCTTTCTGGAAATCAGTCTTGGTGGCTCAAAACAGGCTGTGGTGTGTGTGTAGCTTGTGTTTTTCAGCACAAGAGAGGACAGAGTCTGAGGGGAGAGACTGAGGGTGCCAGCCATCCCTCCAAGATGACCCAGTTCTGACTTCTGAAACCATCACCTTTAAGGATCTCTGCTATAAGTCAGAGATTTCCAGCTCTGACGAATATCTGAAGTGCCCAGAGCTACTCTAGAAATACAGATTCCCAGGCTGTGTCCTAATCTTGTTGAATCAGAACTTCTAGAAGGGCCAAGGAAAATGTTTTGTTCCCAAAGCCCAGCAGATGGTTCAGATCATGTTCCGGGTTTGGAAATCACTGTTCATGACTCGTCTCAACCAACCACTGTTCCCTGACCTTGTAGTCTACACTGAGTAAGTAATAAGAACAGTAACTTCATGCTTATCCAGCATCGGAGCGTTACATGCATGATCTTATTTAACTCTATGAGAAAGGTAATATTAGTTTTATTCCCATTTTAGATATGAGAAAAGTGACATTGAGAGAAATTAAGTAACTTGTCTAATAATTCACAGCTAGTAAGTAGAAGAACGAGGATTCATACATAAATGGTCTGATTTATGAGTCTCGGTTCTTCTGAGGACATAATGCTTGGGGACATGCGTATTCTTTTAGAGAATTCTGGCCCCAGGATGTGGAGAAAAGGGAGAAGGGAAGTAACTATCAAAAAAGAATGAATCACGATGTGTATGTGTGTGTCTGTGCGTGCTTGCTCACGAGTATTAGCAATGTGGGGAGCAGATGGAGAACTGAACAAAGCAGTGGATGGCTGAGGCTGTGGGAAGCAGGGACCCAATGGGGTAGCAAAACAAGGCTGAATTTCGAAGCCAAAGACTTACTTGTGAATCCCAGCTCTGCCAGTTGCCTACTGTCTGATTTTAGGCAGGGAATTTAACCTTTCAAGGGTTTGGTTTTCTTGTCAATAAATAATAAAAATACCTATGTTGCAGGTTTGTAGATTATAGATGAGGTTTATAAACTGCTGTACTTGGGTTAGATCCTCCGTTATGGCTGTCATTATTAGATGTTAGTGGGTAACAAAGAGAAAGGGCCACAATTCTCAAGGAACTGATGTCTTGACCCTGAATGAAAGTTGTTATCAAAAATAATCTGACTGAAGACAATTCAAAATGACTAGAATAAGTTCAGAACAAATTCTTTTAGAAAACTGCCTGGGAAACATTGCATCTTTTGATGTGAAAAAAAAAAAAAAGTAGTCCAAAACAGAGTTGTTCTCTGGCCCATTTGAAGTGCTATAGGAAAGCTGGGGGCTTGATAAAGACCTGAAGAGTGCATCTGAGTGTTTTCAAGTCCTGAGACAGTCCTAAAGGGTTACCGTATTTTGCCGTGAATAAGGTTCTCCTGGGTTCAATGCGCTCCCATGTTTCTGTTCTAAACTTTCAGGAAAAAAATCTTTCCTTTTAAAATTTCAATAAAAAATTTGTATTTGTTTATATTTAGGTATGTGGGATTTTTATTATAAAGGAATTTTAGCATTCATATTTTAACATATGGTACAAGAAATTTTACACAACAAATCATGACAAAGCACAAGAGCAGACAGAAGGTACAAGAAGCCTTCTCCCTTCCCACTCTGGGAGGACGTCCACAGTGTCTCTCGGCAGCTCTGTGGCCCTGCTCTTTAGCACATTAAATAGCTGTGAGCTCACAGCCCGCAGTGTCTGTATCTCTGTAAAATGTCAGCTGGATGGCCAGCTCCCACCTAAGTGTAGGAAGAGAAATATTGCACTGTTCACCCTGTGTAATAAAGTCAGCATCACCTATCTTGTCATGTCCGTCACCTACTCTGTGGACAACAATACATCACTCTTCAAAAGTTTCATTTCACTGAATCATTGGCACAAATTGCTTTTCTTGCAAATTCATGGTAAGTTCAACAAAACTGATGATCATATTCCAGGGTATTTTTTACATATGTGAAGTTATTGACTTCTAGAGTGACACTTTTAACTCATAAACATAAATAAAATAATGAAACACATTTATATAGATATAGAATTACTACTACTCACATAAAGCACGTCCTTAGTTTGGGCTCCCAAAAGTTGCACATTATACACAGCAAAATATGGTTGATCCCTAGGCCCTAGCCCATCCCCCTAGCATCCTGTTCTGAAAGGCAATCTTGTATTTTTAGACAAGATGATACTGGTCTAATCTGGGGTCACCAGGAAAGAGTTTAGGGGACAACAGATTCTTCCTTTAGATGAAGATTGTGTACACTTCAGTGTGTGTCCATTGGTTGGATCTGGTCCTTGGAATTTTGCTGATGAGTTTGGACCTTGAATTTTAAAATGATGGCAGAAGTTAGGAAGAATTTAGAAGTTGTTCTACAAAAGCAAGAAGAAAAGCACTTGAGCCAAAATATGACTAAGAGGGAACAATAATTGGAATAATCATTGGACAATCACTGGAAGAATATAACGGCCCCAGGGGGAGTAATTAGACAGCATAAAAAGGATTCTTGGGAGGAAATCTTCATACTCCCAGGAACATTTTCTGCATGTTAGGACTTGTGAAATAGTGTTCCAAGAGAAGAAGCAGAAACTGTCTTCACTGAATCATGGAAAGTCAAATGAAAATTGAACGTGATAAGACACTGCAGCTGAGCATCTCCAATCTAGTTCTTGCAGATGCATTTGACAAGACTTAGATTTAAGGAAGATTTTGAGTCATAGCCATGGGAATGAATAAGTTATTGTGGCATGGGAAACATGGACAGACCTCACCCATGGAAAAGTTGGATACATCTCATAAATTTAGCTGAAAATAAACTGGGCACAAAGATGTGTGTGGTATGATTCCATTCATATATAGGTCCAAAGGAAATAAAAAGAATCTATGTGTTAAAAGTCAGGCATGCTGTCATTATCTTTGGGATATAGTGATTGGGAGGAGACACAAGGGAGATTTTGGGAGTACTGGTCATATTCATTTCTGTTTTTTTAAATCTGTGTGCTAGTTAAGTAAAGGTGTTCAGTTTGTGAAAATTCATCCAATTGTATGCGCACGGTTTGTGCTTTTTTCTGCATGTATGTTATATTTCAATAAAAAGTTAATTAGAAGATTTTATCTATGAACAGAGAGCAATTTCTTTCCAAAGAAATACCTCTCCAATAACCAGCGTCAGAGTTAATTTCTAATTGCTTCACTCATGAACATTTTATCTTTTCTTGAGCTGTGAATTCTTCAACTTCATATGCTGATCGGAATAATCCAAATATGTCAGTTGGGGTCCCTAGAAGCATATACCAAGATGGGATTAGAGGTGCAGGAAATTTATCAGAAGAAATTCCCTTGAGGGATAAAGGGGAAGGAAATGGTGCTGGGGACCCTTTAGGACAAAATGCATAGTTTACACCTTTGTAATGAGAAAGGGGAGGTAGTGGATTGAGTAGGAAGGGCCTTCAGAGCATAGCGTGTTCCTGAGAACATCTCAGGCAGGTTGATAGGGAGAGGACTACTAAGGAATAGATGCTTTTCCAACCTACCGTACTCAGTATTCATACCATACTCAGTCTTGACTGGATGTAGCCCAGAGGAAATATGACCTTGGCTTGAATACTGTGGTGAATTTGAATGTTCAGCAATTTGAGGCTGTCAAGGAAACATTTTCCTAGGAAACAGGTCCTCTGGAAGGAAGAGCAGGGCAGTTCGTGTCTGTGTCTCCCACATCTAGGTATGCTGTGGAGCTGATGAAATAGGAGTTGGCTAGAGTTTGCTCCATATAGATATGATATTGAGTGTGTTGCAGACGTGAAGGGTAATGTGCTCTGGTTTATTTTCCTCTTATTTAATAGCAAAGAAGAACAAAATGTGGTAAATAACACATAAGTACAGTTGTTTCTAAATAGAGTGCTTTTCAAAGCTTGCTGGGAAGTGAAGAGCACTTCTGAAAAGAAAAGCAAATGCTTCTCATTCTACTTATGCCTACTTTGTAGAGAATATCTCTTGAACTGCTTAAAGTAAAATGACTCTTGGTATATTCTGCTAGTATCACGGAACAAAATAATATGAATGTTGTGAGTCTGTGGTTTTAACTCCTCTTTCATTGATTTAACTCCCCCAAACCTCAAGAATGTAAGTTGGTGGTTTGAAGTAATGATACCTTTCCCACATATATGGGCCAGTTTTGCCATCCATCCTATCATCTACGCCGAGGAACAAAATCCAGTAACTAGCCTGCCAAAGAGCCTCAATATATTGACAAAATGGCTGACGTCAGTAAGACACCTCCTTTTTGACTAGCTATTGAAGCAGCAGCTATTATGCCTGCGGGCTCCCGCCACAAACTCCAAGTCAAGGAAAAGTAGAATTGTTTTTCTGCTCATTCCTTAACAACGGAGACTTTCAGTATATGCAACACAGTCATATGAAACAAGGTACACGCCTGGTTCACACAAGATAATGGAGACCCAAATCTCTCTGTGCTTCTCTGATAAGTACAGCTGTAAACCCTGAAATAAGAGGCAACCAATGAAGATCTCTGAAAGATAAGAAGCGGAGGGAATTTCCTGAACCCCCAAAAAAGCATGAATGAAAACCCCCAGCTAACATCACACGTGAAAGGGAAAGGGTGAATGCTTTCTCCCTAAGTTCAGGAATGAGGTAATGATATCTGTTCTTACCACTCTTACTAATACGGAGCTAGAAGTTTTAGCTACTGCAATAAGAAAAGAAAAAGAAATGACAAAGCGTGTAGATTAAGAAGGAAGAAAGACATAGTCCCTGTTTACAGATAGCATGATTGTCTACATAGAAAATCCCTAATAATTTATCCAAAAACTCCAAGAAATAGCAAGTGAGTTCAATAAGCCTGCAGAATCAATACATGAAAATCAATTGCATTTCTATATACTAATAATGAACATGAAAGAAATGAAAAACACTATACTATTTAGAGTCACTTCAAGGAAAATTAAAAACTTCAGTGTACGTTTACCAAAACACAAACAAAATCTGTATGCTGAAAATTCTACAATTCTGGTGAAAGAAATCAAAGAACATGGAATACCATGTTCTTGTAGTGGAATATTGAACAAAGTAACGCTGTTGATTTGTCCCAATTTGATCTACAGGTTTAATGTAATTCTTATAAAATCCACCAAATATTTTTACAGCCCAGAAAGTCTTATTACAAAAATGTTTAAAGGAAAGGTACGGGCAGGAATGAAGGTGAGTAGGTAAGCAGGGAGAGAGAGGAGGAAGAAGCACTTGGTTTTTACTCAGTTGTTCACACTGGTTACTCCCGGCGCCCCCGACCCCATCCTGGATTGGAACCCAAGGGTATGTAGTCTGAGCAGCTTTGGAGGTGAATGAGCCACTACTGCTCCACCAGGGGGCGCCATATTCTAAAATTGTTATGGAAGAGAAAAGAATAGTTCAAATTTTTTGAAGGAGAATCAAGCAGAAAGAATCAACATAAGCAATATTAAGACTTACTATGTAGCTGCAGTAATCAGGCAGTTTGATGCTGGCAGAAGACTAGACACATAGATCAAGGGAAAGAATAGAGGGCTTAGACATGGATCCACATGCAAAGGCATAAACACAGGCCGGTGGGAGAAAAATAGCCTATTTAACACGTGGTACCAGAGCAAGTGGACTTCCAATTCCCACTCTCCCCTCTCATAGAAGGAGTGAAAGAGCTGACCCAGGGTGGTGGCAGGTGGGGATTTATGGACCACCCCTGTCAGGTTTCAGGATGTCACTGACCGAGAACCCCCTCTGTCCCATGGAGACAGCAGTGTGGACACCCCCCCCAGGCTGCAGGGGACACGTGGGGGAGGGAGTGGGGCTACATGTCCAGTGGAAGGCGCAGGAGCCCTGCGGAGACACTGACCCACAGGCCTCCTCCTCGCTGGCTGGCGGGGGAGAGGGCCATGGAGAGCAGGACCGGTGGGGTCTGCAGCTGGGGGGCCGGGGCCTGGGCCAGGCCTCAGGCCACCGGGAGCTTAGAGGTGAGGAGCCGGCTTCATCTCAGACCCTGCACCTGAGGTCTGGCTGGGAAATGGGCAGGACGATCCTAGGGGCGCAGAGCCCACCAGGGAGGCCGTAAGGGGAGCCGACTGTGAGCAGGCTCGGGAGCCCTTGGATGTCCGTAGCCCCGACGGGCCACCTACAAAGGACCCGGTAAAAAGGGCCAGCGCCCCCAGACAGAGATTTCCTCCTGCTCTCTCTTCCTCCTCCCATAGAGTTCTCTAGTTTGAGAAGCCTCCCAGCTGATGAAAAGCCAAATGATTACAGTCCCTTCTCTATTCTACACTGATGGCCAGTTCGGAAGTGGGTGACCTGCAACTCCGTTCTCTCCTTAGAACGCACAGCCACAGAAACTTGCCAAGGACGTTGGAGAGGCCTGCTGTGTGCCGGTCCCGACAAACCTGACGGGCCACGCA
>RJWH01010007.1:0-19219 GCA_004363575.1 Solenodon paradoxus
TTACGGCAATGCCTGACAGGGTAGTTTGTAGGTCCGCTTTTGGTTGTGGGGAGCAGCCCCTTAGCAACTCAACTCGGTCCCCTCCCCCAACTGCCAGAACAGCAAATGGCCCAGAGTCCTAGGAAACTGCCCGCGAGATTAGTTTAAAATGCTGAGTGTACCGAGTTCTCAGCGAGAGAAACTCTAAAATACATCGAGGGAGGGGCAAACAAAATATTCCACGAAGGCCCACCCGCACGTGTGGGGCGCGGGGGGGGGGGCCGGATATATCTGACTGAATGGAGGCCGAGAGTGGTGGGCAGTTGTCACCAAAGTGGAGGAGAGGCAGGAGCGCTGGGGACTTGGGCGGAGTAAAGCCATTGCAACATGAAACACTTCGCTAATTTTTGCTGGAGGACAGAAGCCCGCGGGTGGAGGCGGGGGTTGGGGGTAAGGGGGTGAGGAGGCCCGAGGGCTGGTTTCCCCACATCCCCAGCCCCGCAGACCCCGCACTTCAGCTCTTGGCCTTCAGCTCTGTGTAAAAGTTTCTTACACCCTAAATATTTCTGGCCGGGGTGAGAGGTGAGAGGAATGTTTTGTAAAGGTCCAGGTGCCATGTGAGTCCCCTCTTTTTGAGGAGAGGGGTGAGACAGTTAGGGTGTACTCTAAGCCTCCGATTTTGAGGAAGATGCACCCTCACGAAGGCTGCAAGGGTCTTGTTGGGGCATTTAGAACGCTTTTTAGAGGGGGGAGGGTAACACCAGCCGAGACTGGGTTCCCCCCCTCCATCGAGACAACGCGGGTGGTGGCCCAAGTTGCAGTCCCCTCGGGACAGTGGGGAAAGGCTGGATGTGGGCCTGGGAGGCGGTGGGCCCGGTTTCCTTTCTTTGCCTTGGGACAGAATTGGGAGCTGAGACGGAGGCCCAGGTCCCCCTCACCCACCCTAGGCGTGGCGGGTGGGAAGAGCGTGGGGTGAGGACTGCAGGGTTTCAGGTCTCCCCACCGTGGGCCAGGCCTGGACGGCGGCAGTGGGGGAGGGCGGCGTAGGGGCGCGGACAGTCTCCCCACTTCCTCCTCCGTGGAGGAGGGGCAGGCCCGGAGTCTCTATCCTCTGGGGGGGAGGGGCTGGTTTGGGACGCGGCGCACCCCAGGGCGCGGGGGCGGGGCCGAGCGCGCCGCCGCTCCCCACCCCGCGGTGGGGGAAGGTCGGGCGGGGACGCGCCCTCCCCCTCCCCTGCCCTCCCCCTGCGCGTGGGCGGGGGCCGCCCGGGGCAGAGCTCCCGGCCGGGGTCGGCGCGCCGGCGGCCGCTCCCCCCGGAGGTCACTGCCCGAGCCGCCCCTCCCGCCGCCCCGCCCTCCCGCCGCCGCTGCTCCCGCCCGCCCCCCGCTCCGCTCGGGAGCTTGGAGCCGCCAGCGCCCCCGCCCTGCCGCCGCCGCCGCCGCCGCAGCGCCCTCCGGCCGCCATTCGGCACCGAAACTTTCCAGCGCCCGCGCTCTCCGGGACTCGCGGCGGCGGGGCGGGGGCGGCCGGGGGCGGCGCTCGGCGGTCCGGGGCGCCGGGCCCTGCTGGGCCGCCGCACGGCCCGGGCTCGGCGGCGGCCGGCCGGACGGACGGAGGCTCGGAGCTCGGAGCGCGGCGGCGCCGCCACAAGTTGCGCTGCTGGCGGCGAGGTGAGTGCTCGCGGGCCGGGGGCGCAAACTTCCCGGTCGGGGGCTGCGGCGGCTCGTGCCCGGGGTCGGGCTGCGGGGGCCCGCGGGAGCCGTCCGCTGGGTCCCGGTCGGGCCGGGGCGGCGCGCGCCCTGCCGCCGAACAAAGCCCGCGGGGCCGCTCCCCGGAGCGCCGCGCCGGGGCCGGGCCGGGCCGGGCTGCCTTTGTTGCCGGCGGCCGGCTGGCCGGCGGGCGAGCCGCGGACCGCGGGCGCCCCGGGCGCGCCTTTGTCTGCCGCCTGCGCGGGGGCCCGAAGCGGCGCCGCCCGCCGCGCGGCCCGGGGGGAGGGGAGCCCATTCATCCCGGGCCCGGCCGGCCGGCCGGCGGGGCGAGCGCGCGGCGGCCGGGGAGCTCCGTGCGGAGGCGCCCGAACTGTCCTGAAGTCCGGAGTCCCCGGCCCGAGCGCGGCGCCCGGGTCCGGCGGGGTCGCCAAGCGCCCGGGGAGGGTGCGGACCTGTTGCTCCCGGGCTCGGGGCAGGGGTGCCGCGGACTGGTGCGGGGCCCAGACTCTCAGGGGGACGGCTCCCACTCGTGGGGGGAGGCGGTGCTGCTACGGGACGGGGTGCGCCTTCCGGGGTCGGCGTCGCCGAGCGTGTGACACTTAGGTCGCGGGAGGCCCGCTGCCCTGGAACCGGGCCTGGACTTCACGTGCGTCGCGCGGGAGCGGTCAGGCCGAGGGGCCTTCCGCAGGGGGCGGCGTGGGGCACTGCCCGCAAACAAGCCCACGCGCCTCGTGGCCGCCGTTTCTTCTCTGCTGGGTCGCCTGGGGACTGTCCCGACTTAGGCGTGTCTGTCTGTCCGTCCGACGCTCCGCCTGAGACCCTTTGTAAAGGGGCGGGGCGAGGCTCCTGCGGACTCGGGGTGGGGGTCGGGGACCGCCTACGAGGGCCCGCGAGGTGGCTTCGTGGCGCTTGGCGTTTTCAGGAAAAGTTTAACGCTTAATTGCTCTTGGAAAGGGCGCTGGGGTGTGGGGACAGAATGCCCAGTGTAGAAGATAGAGACGCTAACATGAACTCTTCTTTGAAAGGATGTTAATGTCTCCCACGTGCTGCTAATCTTCCAGAAGAAACACCCGGTTGGATAACTCATTCGGGGATGAAAGTCTTAGTTCGTCCCTTGACCCACTTAGGAAACTGGCCCTTAAGGGGATTCCCGCCTAACGTGAACCCACACCTGAGGGACCACTGTGAAGACTTTTGTTCTTGTCTTTGGTGGGGTGCATTTTTAGTCCTTAGTGGGCGCACAGATTGCCTGTCTGCCACTACTTTTAAAGAAGGCAGGTTTGCTAAATAATAATAATAATAATCATATTATGGTGCAGATTCCTAAATTGAATGTTAGGAAGTCTGGAATAGTTCCATCAGCTATGTCAGTGGCACTGGTTCTGGACAACGGTATCTGTCCCCCAGCCCCCCACCCCCCCTTAGGATGCGTGAGGATTGGGTTGAATTTGTACCCAGCTAGCTGCCCTGAGACAGGGTCTGAACTTAAGTGTGTCACCCATGCGTGGTCATGCTGGGCCTTGCTAGGTGCAGAGGGTACCTGGAGCAAGGCAGTTCCCCGTTGGGGGACAGACAGTGGGATATGGGGGGGCGCCCACCACGAACAGGCATGTATCCCTGGGTCCCCTGGAATTGGCTGTTAGCTTTTTTATGACGGGCTTGTTCATTCCAGGGAAGAGCAGCACCCCCATGTAAATATCACATGTTGATCCCTAATCCTCCATCCCCACCTCTCTCACAAGGTTGGACCTTGGGGGCGGGCTGCTGTGTGGGGCAGCTGTTTGCAGTCTCACCTTTGTCAGTTTTCACATCTGTGTATTGGCACAGTGAGTCTGCCTGGAGCTGCTGTTAGGAGGCCAGAGACCCGCCCAGGGTCCAGCTCCATCCTGCTGGGTGAAGCTGGCAACAGCACCAGCCTTCTGTGCATTTGCCCAGAATCCGGTTCATGCTCTACCAGTGAGTGACCATGAGGACCTGCACTGCTGGGCCTTGTGTTCTGTGTTGGACGAATCGAGGAGGAAGTGAGCTCTCGTGGTCCTTGCTGGTAGTGCCAGGCAGGAAAGTGAGTGTGCCCAAGTTTTTTGAAAACCGTAAAGCCGCTGGTGGATGAAGGTAGTTGGCATTGTGGGAAGAGATTCTTTACGTTACTTGACGTCCAGGCACTGAGGATTTGACAGGCACTTAATGCCCTGTGTGTAGCGGCTTTTATTTCCTTCAGCCGCAGAGAACTCTTGAGGCTGAAAGATGTTAAGTAATTTGCTCATCTAAAGTGGAGAAAGGGTTTGTCTGCTTCCCAGAGCCCAGCTTTTAAACTCGGGTCGTGGTGCTCAGCTGGTTACCTACTTTATTTTTTACTTATTTAGGTTCAAGTTAGTACCATATCAAATGGACGTTTCTCTTTCAGTCTCTGGCTAGAATGCATGTACTCAGTGGCTGAATGGCTAGCGGCTGCCATATTGAATAGCAGGGAACTTCCAGAAAGTTCCATCAGGTGCTACACGAAACAGTGAAGAGTTGGAATACTTTTGTGGGGGTGGACGGTAGTCTGTAAAAGTTTGAAATAATTCATAGGTAGCTCTTTAAAAGAAAACAAAATCTTTTTCAGCCAGTGACCCAGACCAGAAAGGGATTTCAGGGCATGCAGTCTCCACCTAAAAATGGTAAGCATGCTTTTAGATCTAGTGCAAATTAGAACACAGTTACAGTGAAGTCTGGGTGGATGACGGGGAGGTGGGCAGTCTGCCACCTTTAAACCCCTTCTTGCTCCGGTGCCCCTCCCATCCCTGTTAAACCCAGTCTGGAAGAGTTAAGGTTCAGTCACTCTTGAGGTCACCACCTTTGCTGTTACAAGTCTGATGAGGACCCTTCCAACAAAGTGAGACCACTGCAAAGTATTTATTAAAAGGATGAGTGCTAGCTTGCTTTCTAAGTCAGGATGGTTTTTTATGATTTAGTTGAAGTGCCCTTTGCATCTTTCTGTTAGAGCAGGGGTTTGAATTTTTATTTATTTATTTTTTTTGAAGAAAAGGTACTACAGATAGGAATGAAGGTGACCATGCAGGCAGCAAGCGAGAGGAGGAAGAAGCACTTTAATTGTTCATCTTGGTTATTCCCTGGCCCTGGGACACGAACCAGCGACCTTGGGATGTGTGTGAACTGTGCTCGGTTGGAGGCGGTGGATCTGACTGCTTCTCCACCAGGGCACACCAGGTTAGACATTTTGTTCTTGGGTGAGGTTGCGGGGAGGCCTACTTTTGAGGCTTGTCAGAGCAGTGACTTCCTGACCTGTTCTGCGCACTGTCCTCACCCTACCTCTGCGTCCAAGATGCTCTTCTGAGCTGAGGGAGGCGAGGCCAGAAAAGCCATCTCCAGGAGGCGCTGGGTGACCGCAGTTCTGGTCTCACTAGGTCCCCGTTGGGGAGAGCATCTTAGAGACAACCTGGGGCACCCACCCTGCGCGCCATAGTTCCGCTGGACTGTCTGGAGACTGGGGCTCAGTGTGCGGCGTGGCATGGCCTGGCCTGGCCAGCGGCGACCCTGCACGGCAGTCACTATCTCTGCCATGTGAGACCCACCGGCCTAGCTGTGGCGTGTTCTCCTTAGAGTGTTTCATCCAAGGGTTCTCAACTTTCCCCACGAAGGTGTTTAAAAGAGTAGCTTTGATGGGGAAGCAAGGCCAAAAGTCACTTTGTAAACACGGGCTTTTATTATTTTATTTATTTTTCGTTCGCTTCCTCCTGGTGCCCCACCCCCGTCATGAACCTGGGTCCTGGGGATGTATGGATGGCGAGTGTCCGGTGGACTTAACCATTAAGCTCCAGGGGCAGCCTGGATTTTCCCCCAGCTTGGAAAGGGAACCTTTTTTCTCTTAACGATTTTGAGCGCTCTGGAAGTGTGTGGCCAGTGGTGGAGACCCACCCCGTGTCAGTGTTCCTGGCCCACCCAGTGGGCTGCACTGGCCAGATGGGCAGAATAAGCCCCCACAAATGAAAGTGAAGCTGGATGTGGGGAGGGCCTCCAGGTTCAGTGTGATTGTAAGGAGCAGTGAGGAGTGAGTTTTAGGTCCAGGGAAATGTACGCGGCAGGAAACTGGACACTGGGGAGGAGACAGCCTGCCGCCTGGCCCTTCTGCCAGCTCTGCCACTGGGCGATGTGGGTGCGCTCTCTGGGTCCAGAGTGCACAGTGACCTAAGGAGCGTGCAGTGGGGAGCAGCTTAACCATGGCAGGGGCGAGGAGGAAAGCTAACTCCTGGGGGAGTGCCCTCTTACAGAAAGGTGCTGGTCCCCTTCCCGCCAGGGCCAGGTTGGATTGCTGCTGGCAGGGGAGCTGGAGGCTTCAGGCACAGGGTCAGCAGAAGAGGGAGAGTCCTGCGCTCAGTGCTGAACTCTGCCATCATGGCCTCAGCTGCTGCTCTGTAATTGGATGGTTTGTCTCTTCCTGGCTGGGGCCGTTTGGCACAGTGTCTAGAGACGTTTTTGCTTGTCTCAACTCAGGGGAGGGGTCTGTGGTACCCCAGTTGTGTCCGGAATGAGACCCTCCTGTGCCCAGGGGCACCCCTCCATGGGGGATGACCCCCAAAGCCTGGGGGGTCAGTGGGCAGCCATTCTGCAGTGGGATCAGCTGAGGCCTGTTGGGGAGGCATGGGCAGTGGACAGGAGGCGTGGAGAGAAGTTTCCCTGGAGAGCCCTGCCAGGTCCGGGAGGGGCCTTCAGGGCTCCTGGGGGGCGGGGGAAGAGGTGACGTGGCGTGAGAGAGACCTGATTTGCAGCTGGCCAGGCGCTGACTGCGTCTTTGGCTAATCAGTGACCACCGCTAGCATTGGTCTTCCGCTGGAGAAAGTGAGATTTCTTTGCCAGGCTTCTGGTATTCAAGGGGGCAGGATTTGCGCATCGTTTGTTGCGCAGCCTCTCAGAGGCTGGGAATGGGCTGTGAGTGTCTTCGTTCATTCACTTCAGTCTGAAGTTAAACATCAAGGCTTGGCGCGCCCGGGTATAGTAGAGGTTAGGTCCCCTGCCTCTGGCCAGTACCGTCCACTTGCCTCCCAAGGACCCGGGTTCTCATTCCCAAGCCTGGGGGGAGCCACCAAGAGGAACAGTTACATCATAATAGAATAAAGTGCTCCTCCTTCCTCTCTCTGTTCCTCCCGACCTGCCTGTTCACCTTCATTCCTGCCTGTACCTTTCCTTTAAAATAAACAGTTCAGGCTGGCTGGCTGTATCATCGTGTGCGTGTGTGTGCACATGTTGTGACATGTATGTGACCTGTGAGCAACCCGCGCTGGAACTGTGTGGGTCCACTTATGCGCAAATCGGCTTGTAAACAGATGAGATCTATGGACTATTAGAAATTCATTTTCTCTCCTTGTTAAAGACAATGCATTCGTTTTTCTTTACGTTGCTTTCTGTGCATTCAGGATATGGAGATCGCCCCTCTGCCTGTGTGCCTGTCCCAGCAGCTCCTCCAGCAGAGTCCCCGGGCCCTTCACCTCCAACTGCTTCCTCCTGCCTTTCCACCCCTCTGCGATTTTCTTGACCTTTTCTTAGCTAGCCTGTAAGACTCTAGTGTAGAAAAACCTGGAGCTTACGCAGTTTGTGTTCACTGAGTCTGTGGGCCGCAGGTTTCTGGTCCCCAGCAGGCCATGGCTGCTTTTTAGGAGGCAAATGTTACTGGTGGAATTGTGCTCCAGGTTGGTGTCCCTAACACTCACTTCGCTGAGGGATCAGTTGTATCTGCATACAGTGTTACCAGTGATGAAACTGGCTCTTCTTTCAGGGCACAGCTTTAGGAATTTCACCAGGTATGTAAATTTGTGTCTCTGTCTACGGGACACATGATGTGACTTCCATCACTCCAGAGATGGCCCTGTGCCGTCTCCCTCATGGGGGCCCCATCCAGGTGCTGGCCGTCCCTTCCCCTCACGAGGAAACGCCTTCCGGGCAAGCCCTGCACCCCTCCTTCCCTCTGCTGGCATGGGGGTGCTTGCACACTGGCCTTGAGCCTCGGATGTCTGCACTAGGAATGAAAGGCTTAGCTGAGCGCTTCTCCACCCTGTAAGAAGCTGCCACGAAGAAATACGGGGGCTGCCGAAGTTTGGCTTGATTTCTGTGCTGGAGAATTTTTGCTGCCGAATGAAGGGCGCTGAGACATTTTGGGGTGCGCCGCCAGAGACGACTTCCCTAGGCTTTCTGCCCCGCGCCCCCCCAAAGACAATGATAAGGAAAGTGTATCAGTAAGTTCAAGTCCTGTGTTTGCTTTTAAAAGCAGACTGAGACGCTGCAGTATTCCCCGGGGGGGCAGTAATGCGCACTGACAAATTGTTTGCCTCGGTTTGTTGTAGAAATAAAGAGAATCTCTGCTGTCTGCTCCTCTGGAGGTAGCCTGCATTTTGCTTTGGGCGGTGGTGTCTTGTATTTGTGCTCATGGAGAAATGCTGTGTTTCCGAGGACAGAGATCAACGATCTGGCCTTTTCGGGTCCTTGTGTCTGGCGGTGGGTGGCCTGCTGAGCGATGTGACGTTCCTTCACCTGTGCTGTCCTCACGCGCTGAGCGGGAGGCGGCGTCCACGGTCCCGCCAGGAGTTTCGTTTGGGAAAGGCCCTTTGCCGCTACCCAGCTGCGGGGCGAGGATAAGGGGGTTTTATGATACCCCCACAGTTCTTTCTGCGCCTGCTCCACTGTCACCACCTCAAAAGCAGTCCGTCTCAGGGTACAGTGATGGGTAGTTGCCTCATTTACTTAAAAGCCCAGCCGTTCGGAAGACGCGCTCTTGGTGCTGGTGCCTCGATAGTTCAGGTGCTGGTCACAGGAGCACAGGGCGCCCCCGGGTGCTGTGTTTCCTCTTTCCCCGTCTGCTTTGCGTTCCCATCATTTCCGTTGTGGCGGGTGGACTGGAGTGCGTGCAACACGAGGGCGGCTTTGCTCACGGCCCCGGAGCCAAACTTGCCAGGTGACTTCACTGATCAGCACTGAGTGCCTTTGGGACCACCAGCAACCCCAGCAAGGCGAGAGGTAGGAGAACCCCCGATCTAGGTCACTTGCGCACTCCCTCCAAGGTTGAAAACGGCTCAAGTCTGCTGAGCCCTGGCTCCCCAACATCCACAATGGAGCCAGGCTGGAAGGACGTGTGTCCGTCCCCTTCCGGGGGACCTGCACTCCTCACAGTGACCAGCCTTCCTGGTGGCATGGGAGCGGCGCCTCAGGGAGCGCGCACATCCCGGGTTCAGTCCTGCAGACATCTCGACCGGTGTCGGTCTGAACTGGTCTCTGGGCTGCTCTTTTAGCGTCGTCTTAAAGAAGGCAGGAGAAGAGCAGGCAGGAATGAAGGCGAACAGTCAGTCGGGCAGGAAGAAAGAGGAGCAAGAAGCACGATGTTTATTTTTACTGTTCATCGGGGTGGCTCTGCTGTCCCCGGGATGTGAACCCGGGACCTTCAGATAGATGTGAATTGCGCCTACCCGCTCCTCCATCAGGCTTTGTGCATCCGCGCGCCTGTGTGGAGAATTCAAGGCCCTCGAGTTTGGTTCCTTTGGGGGCCAGAAGAAACGTGGGTCCTTTTCCCACAGAATCTCCTTTTTTCTAAAGAAGCACTTTATTCAGTTGTTCATGACTGGTTGTTCCCCCAGTACTGGGTCTTGAACCGGGAACCTCAGAACGGGTATGGACTGCATCTGATTGAAACCCCGGTATGGCACACTGCCTCAGGCCTTTTAGCTCAAGCCCCGTCCCTGCCAGCTCTGTGCTGGTCAGGACCCAGCGCCCTGGACAGGAACCAGGGGCCTGGGCTCGCCGGTTCTGGCACGTCAGTCTGGGAGACGCGCTTTGGTTTGTATCCCGTCGGGTGTGTATTTCTAAGATACCTGTTGGTTCCGGGCCTGTTTCCACCATTTCCAGGCATCAGTCAACTAGCACTTCAAAAAGCCAGGCCAGAAGGAGCAATGTTGGAGGTGCCCCCAGTTCAGAAGCTGATGAAAATCTGAATGAGGGACGCACTGCTGGAGTAGCGGTTAAGTCCTCCAGTGGGCACGGTCCACGTACATCTCAAGAATCGGGGTTCGTGTCCGGGCCTGGGAAACAACCTGCATGAACAACTAAGCAAAATAAGTGCCACTTTCTCCTTTCTCTCTCCCTACCTGCCGGCGTCCGCTCACCTTCCTTCCTGCCTCTAGTCTCTACCAAACAAACATAAGAATGGAGGAGCCCCATGTTGGGAGCAGGACAGAGATGACTGGCCCAGATGAGGACACAGTGAGGCCTGTGGAGGTGACGCTCCTTCTCTGGCCCCAGTGCGTTTCTGCAGTCCGGACGTCCCCCTGTTTCGTCGGCGGGGCAGGGATGCTTGGACTGCATTCAGTCCCCTGCACCGCTCTCCCTCCCGCTGTTCTTCAAGGCGGCACTCCTGTGTTCTGGCAGGAGAAGCAACGTGCGGCTTCTTGGATAGCAGGAAGAAATGATGAAGATGTCGCCTTTTGACCTTCATGCCTGTGTCCATTTTTGTAGTCTCTAAAAAATGCGCGTTAATTGAGTGCTGTGTGGAGTTGAGGAGTGGCATGTGTCGGGGGCACAGCCTTAAACCTTTTTCAGGCAGGGATTTGCACCGAGAAACTATTTAGAGGTCACCGATTGGGTCCCCAGAAGTGGGGAGGGGGCGACTTTAAGGTGCGTGTGTGGGTGGTATGTGGTGTCACAGGTCCAGCTCTTAATTGGTGTGATGTAGGACAGACGGCACACACGCGATGGACGGGTCCTGCTCCCTGTGACTTGGCGGAGCTGGCTTTGGAAAGCGGAAACCACCTTCGAGTGGCAGAACCCAGAACCCAAAGACAGAATCTCGGGCGTGTGCGCCCGTGTGTAACCGGGCCAGGCTGTGCCGTGGTAGCACGTCATCACTGCGGTGTTTCCCTTATCGCTCGGTTCCGTTTATAAACCACTGAAGGATCCCTGGGGCTCCCGAGAAGCCGACTTTGTTGACGTCCTCGCGGCTTGGAGACACTGCAGCAGGAGACA
This sequence comes from Solenodon paradoxus, assembly GCA_004363575.1. Lineage (NCBI taxonomy): Eukaryota > Metazoa > Chordata > Mammalia > Eulipotyphla > Solenodontidae > Solenodon > Solenodon paradoxus. Next base: position 10,693 of record RJWH01010007.1, read on the forward strand.
GGGAGCTGGGTGCGAGGCCTTCCCTGGAGCTGTGTCTGTTTGGGTTTTTCCAGAGACACATTTCCTGTCTCCTCCACGGGGCTGTTGTTAAGTCGTTTTTCTTTCTTTTTGCATCTCACATGAGCGGTTGGTTGGTTTTGTTGGGGGGGAAGAGAAGTCATTTTTGTTCGTGCTGTCTTACTGGTCTTCCCGAGAGGAAGTAAATGTGAAAATTGGATTCATTACTCATCGTCCGTTGAGGGCTGTGGAGCGGACAGGCGGCAGGTGTCCGGCAGTGGCGAAGGGCTGGTTTCCAGGAGACTGCAGGGTGCCCCCTGCAGCCGGCAGGCTGGCTTTGTTGACCTGGAAGTGACCTGTGGGTTACTTGGTTTTCTGTGTGTGTTTTTGGGGTTCCCAGGTCTCCCAGCGAGCGGTTGACTGTCAGTGTGACTTTGTGCACAATGTACGTTCACCAGCCTGCAGGTCACCAGCAAGGGCGCGTTTCCCGTTTCCACCGCCGGCGGCCACCACCGCCGGACCCCCTTGCCACTGCCCTCATCAGGGTCATCAGTCATCAGAATCTGACGTTCGGTTGCCCTTTGGGGTACGGCAGTTATCTCCTGATTATTGGACGATTACTTCTCGTTGTGCTAATGCTCAGAAGGAACCTAGGGTCAGCTTTTTCATCGTCCCTGTTAGGCGCCTGTGTTTCCCGTCTCCAGAGACCAGTACTTTTTTTTAAGGGAAAGGTGCAGGCAGAGACCAGTACTTTTTCTTAAGGGAAAGGTGCAGGCAGAGACCAGTACTTTTTCTTAAGGGAAAGGTGCAGGCAGAGACCAGTACTTTTTCTTAAGGGAAAGGTGCAGGCAGGAACGAAGGCAGGAAGGAAGAGAGACGGGGAGGAAGAAACACTTGATTCATTTTATTGTGCATCTTGGTTGCTTCCCCGCCACTGGTCTTAAACCCGGGACTTCGGCAGTCTGGACTGTCCGCTGGACCAAACCACTAGGCCACCAGGACGCACCGAGAGACCAGTACATTTAACTTGCGACAGGTTCACCTCGGGGCCGGGGAGGTTTGGGGGCTGTGCTTCCTAGTGGCTTTTAAAGCCTTTCTGGACTTGATACTGCAAGCAGGCAAGCCCGCCCCAGGGAATAGACTCAGTCTGTGCAGAACTCTCTCCGGCCTAGCTGGGTGACGTGAGTATCACTGGATTGTTCCCAGCCACATTTACCCTGCGACATGTTTCAGAGACAGCTCAGAGGACGGGCCCACTGGAGGCCGTTTGCACCCACACAGACGCTGATTTTCAGTCCGACCTGCACACTTGAGATGAGCGGGTGTCTCCGTCTGGTTTCTAGGAACCTGGCAGGTGGTGTCTGATGCAGGAGCACAGGGAACAGTCAGGGCCTGGCAGAAGCCCCCGGGGACATTAAATCTGTGAGTTCACTCCCCTTCCAGAGAGTCCACAACAAGTGCCTTCAGAGCCTTGTTGAAGAGCTGTGTGCACACTTTGTATCAAGGAAGGCGACTGCTTCTCGTTAGGAAGATTGGGTGGTTGACATCAGCTCTCTCCTTCTCCACAGGAATAAGAAATCAAGTGTCGTTCCCAATAATTGTCTGTGAAGCTTTATAATCGGAAATCTGAAGTTAGCAAAATCACTTAACCCTGGTTAGCTACATTAGTGCACTCGCGCTAAAGAGAGACCCCAGGAGCTCAGGGAAAGATGTCACCTGCATGTCAGTCAGGACACCTGTGTCCACCCAATAGTTAGTTTCTGGTTACGTTTTGTCATCTTTTGATCTTCCTGAGCTTGTTTTCAGAAAAGCTGGTGGAAATGAGAGACCCAGCACTTTCCGTATTTCCCCTTTCTCCCTGGTGAGTTTTCGGTGTGTGCCCTGATGGGGTCAGCTCCGGGTCCCCTTCTCTGCGTGGTGCTGTTTATTGTATGGGAACTCAGGGCTCCATGCACAGTTCCTGTCTCCAGTTTCCCGGAGGGTTTGTTTTTCCGTGGAGGCTTCTGTCTTTGCACAGCGCGTGTTTTCCCCTGTGCATTTCTGAAGGCCCAGATATTCCGAGCGGTGGGTTCTGTCTATGCCTGCGGGTGGTCACGTGAGGCTTTGAACAGCTGCTCCAGATGACTTGGACGAGGTGTGGATTGGGAGTGGGCTCCAGGCCTCTTGCTAGCTGTGTGTTACTTCGTTGTGTTCGGTCCTAGGGACGTCACTGTTTCTGTGGAGCTGTGTCACCGGCAGGCTGAGTCCTACCGCACATGGAGTTGATGTCCTAAAGCTGCAGGAGGTGTCTGTTATCGAGCATAAAAGTCACCTGGATTAAGCGTGCCCACGAGCCCGGCGCTTCCTCTCTGCTCGTGACCCCGTCGTACACGCCCCGGGCTGTCTCATCGTGCGCTGCTTGGGGCAGCCCCTTCGTTTCACTCTTCATTCAGGAGCCGCGGTGGAGCGGGTGCCGTGTGGGACTCAGACTGGTGACAGCTGGGACATTGGTGGTCACGTAAGCAGACATAAGCGCAGACTGCGGCCCTGGATTCTTTAGTTGTTGTGAGATGACCCAGGCCAGCAGCTCTCTGCTGCTCCTCCCTGCTCACGCCTGCTCTGACACTTTGGCCTGCAGATGTGTCCACGAGAGGCCCCCGGGTCCTCCTGCAGAGCCAGCAGCGCCTCGCCAGCTCCAGACCCTCTGCTTGTCTCCTGCCTGCTGTCTCCTGCCGTGGGAGGTGACTTGTCACCAGTCACGGGATTAGGACATGGAGATCTTTGGGGAGTGTTCGCTTTCTGTTGGAGCGGCCGGCTTCAAGGAGAGCCTTGTTTCCTGGTGTCTGTCTCATGTGTCCCTCTGCTGTCCGCAGCTTGCTTGCTTTTCTTTATGTTCACTCTGTGGATAACTCCGATCAAGGCTCATGGAACTTCATCTGTCCCTGCCAGTGCTGGAGGCTCAGCCAGCCACCGAGTCTTGATTTTCCTCTCAGCACAGCCAGGCCTTGTTTTCCATTTTGGGAAGACCTGGGATCGGGGGTGCAGTCTGGGGATGCGTTTGTATGTTCAGGCCCTTTTCTCCCCAAAAACTCACACTACTTGGTGGGTGGCCTAGCCACCTGGGTGTGGGGGTCTCCTGGAGACACTGCCAGAACTGTTCCCTGGACTTGGGGCTCTGAGTGTGAGCCGGCTGTGGGAAATGAATGAGCACTCAACCCCCTGAATTCTGAAGACACCACCAGGCTTTTCTGGAGCCTCATGCATGAATGTCCCCTGGGCTGGTGGCCCCACAAAATCTTAGAGAAAGCCAGGTGGGGGTGGGGACAGAAGAGCTGTTTGACCATTTTGGCTTGAAAACATGGGAGTATTTGTGCACTTTTCCTGATGCTGATGTTGTGTAACAAACGACCCCCAGGTCAGAGACTTGCGGAAGTTGGCAGTGGTTTCCTGCTTACTAGGCAGGGGCCCACTCTGGCTTCCCCGACTCTGCTGGGTGGGCTCAGGAAGTGCTGGGCAGGCTCTGCGGGGCTTGAGGGCTGAGCTCCCTGTCCTTCCGAGAACAGGAGAAGGGCACGTTGTGCTTCTCCTTTCCTGCGAGTCACTGGCTGATTGAACCACGCACAGGCACGCTGGAAATCACCGACGCCCTGGACTAAAGCAAGTCACCTGTCAGACCGCTTCTTGGGGTGGGAGGGTCGTGCTAGCTGGGGTCCGCCCTGTCACCCAGCCAGGGGGGCGTTGGCGTCCATGCGTGGGGAGAGGGAGGGAGGGAGAACGGGGGCTGAGGGCTTCACCACACTGCTGTGGGAGGGGAGGTGGCCCAGCACGTGACACTGGAGACCCCACGCGTGTGCCGGGAAAATCCATCTTGTCAGAAAACGTGTTCGTATCAGGGCCTTGTGGAGTCTGTCGTCTTATGGGATCTCTGTCTTCCTTGAGGAGTCTGGTTCCCTTAAGGGATCTGTCCTTCTTGTGGAATTTGTCATCCTTGCGGGATCTCTGTCTTCCTTGAGGGATCTCTTGACTTCCTTGTGGAATCTTGTCATTCTTGTGGAATTTGTCATCCTCGAGGGATCTCTGTTTCCCTTGAGGGATCTCTGTCTTCCTTGAGGGATCTGTGTCTTTCTTGGTTCCATCAGCACCAGGGGGTCTCTGCTGGGGGAGGGGGCGGTCATCCATGCCCCCCAGGGTCCTTGGACAATATTGGGAGCCGCGTTTGCCCGTCACGGCTGACTGAGGAAGAAGGTGCTCCTGGCATCGTGTGGGAAGAGCCCAGGACTGCCGCCGCCACCGAGCACCTGGGAATGGACTGGCCCCGGGGCCTGGACCCCGATCTGGCAGCTGAGAAGCCTGCAGACAGAATGCCCAGCACTTGGGAGTTTGAGGACCACGCTGGAGGACTGTCCTAACTGGGGAGGGGAGAGGACGTGAGTTGACGACTGTGACATGGTGGCTGAGTCAACACAAGCTAAGGCCCAAGGGTCTTGGGCAGCTCTCTCATTTCTGTGAGCTTATCTTTTGTTTGGTGCTGTGTCCATCAATTTTTTGAATTCTCGACTAGGGCTCAGCCTCACCAACGGGCCGTGTGCTCGGTGCTGAAAAGTCTGGTTTCTATTAGGAGAGCCCATGACACGCTTGCCCGTTTCCCTCCTGGTGGCCTCTGGCCGGCTCTCTCCTCTGACGATGTAGCCCCCTTCCCTCCCCGGCAGGATTGCAGGTTCCGGAGCCCAGAGGCGGAGGCAGAGACGGAGCCTTCAGCTGCTTTCTCCTGCGCGGGCGTCAGCGGTGGGCCCTGGGGTCGGCGCTCGCGGTGGCATCGGTGCGGACAGCGCTCCGTGCACCTGCCGTTGATGGTGAGCCCGGGGACACGTCACCTCGCTACACCTGTCCAGTCCGCACGGACTGGCGCCGAGTGGCCGATGCCTGGCCGCTGTGGCGAGGGGAAAGCCGTGCGTCCTCGGGGAGAGCCGTGTCCTGCAGAGGCTGGCCACCTCGGCCCTCCTCCCGGGGCCGCTGTCAAGGGAGGGAGCTGAGCCTGTCTTGGAAAACAACCTTCCTGAGTTGGGCGCGGGTGAGTCAGAGTGGTTCTCCTCGTGTGTATGGAGACTGCAGTTGTGGTGACAGTCTCTCCTCTCTCCGACTGTCTCTCGGGCAGCCTCTCGGGCAGCGGCCAGGACTGGCGGGAAGGTGGCTGTTTGTGGTTTTCTCGGCGGTGGGGGGGTCTCTCTGAGGCGACACGGATTGCACCGTGAGTCTCAGGTGCGCGGGCTCACTCTGCGTCACATACACGTCACGGGACGCCAGCGGCTTTCCGAGTCCCGAAGCAAAACCAGACTGCCTTTCGTCTGGTCGTCTGCTTTTTGTTCACGCGTGGCAGAGACCATCCTCTGACTGACGTCACGGAGGTGATGCTCCCGCACTCCATCCACGTCAGCGAGGTGAGGAGCCCATCTTTTCAGGCTGTGCCACACCCCGCGGTGTGCAGAGACCGCCTGTCCCGCGTCCCGTGTCCTGCGTGCTGCTTCTGTGCGTCTGAGCACGAGCCCGGAGCCCGGGACTGGTCCCTGCTCCCGTGCATGCTGCGGGCGTGAGCGTGCGGGGCGGGTGACTTTTGAGTTGGCGTCTTCACTCTCCGGATGATTACCTAGACGTGCAGCTGCTGGAGGGCCAGGGAGTCGCGTGTTAATCAGCTGCGGGTGATTTCAGCCTCGGTCTGCAAGCGGCCGTCAGTCTCGTGCAGGTTTTCGGTGCCCGTCACAGTGAAGCGCTCACGTGCACAGCACAGCGTGGGGAGCTCTGGTCCCCATGCTGAACGTGACACATCCCGGGACTCGTTCGTTCTACTGCTGGACATTGTGCCCCGTTGACCGCCCCCAGCCCCTCCTCGGCCATGAGGGCACCAGGTCAGCGGGTCCGACGAGCAGGTAGACTTAGAAGTTCACACGTAGTCCAAGAAGAGCCGAAAACGAAGGACAGGAACCACGTTGGGAGGAGGAGGGCCTGGCAGCCATGGGAAAGGAGAAGGGCCTGGGAGCGCCCCGGAAACGCCCCATTTCCGCGTGGACACTAGTGACTTCAGAGGGCCTCGGGCCGCCCGCCTGGGTCATTTCCAGTAGAATAAATGTCACGAGAACGAGGAATCCCCTTGTGCAGGCACCTGGATTGTCACTTGAGACCAACCTTTCACGCTGGCTGCCACTTAGGAAGCCACCGGTTGTCCTGTCACCTAGAAGAGGATCCTGGATGACGGAGCAGACCTGGAGGAGATGGGGACAATCAGCGTGGGTGTGTGATGCAGGGAGAGGAAGGGGCTGTGGAAACTGCAGTGCTCAGAGCACCTCACGGGGCTCCCTTTCCAGGACACGGGATGGGGTTTCTGATCTGTGACTTGGTGTGCTTGAGATGCCCCCTTGTCCTTGACATCCAGCCTGCCTCGGTGACCCAGGGCCATGTTGACCGTATTCCTGAACGCGCTAGGGATTCTCTGATGGAGACATTCGTCCGTCTGCTTCACGGGGCTGGAGAAAGTGGGAGCTGGCACGATCAGATACGCATCCAACTCCCTTCCGTGCCGGAATCCTTTTTATCACAGTGCGATGCTCGGGATCGCAGGGTCCCTGCCCTCCCCGTCGACCCATGCGGCCTGCCTGGTGGGCGGTGCAGACTCGATGCAGGTGGATTCTCCTGTGTGGAAGTTGCTGTTCTTCGACCCACTCCTCATCTCCAATTCACTAGATTCAATCAGAGAAAAGGGATTTATTTGTTTTCTCATGCAGTGTGCGGACTGATGTTTCTCTGCAAGGATTCCTCGTGTGAGGACAGTTACTGGAGTTTGGCCCGCGTGCTGGCATCAGCTCCACATGTGCCACTGACCCCAGCGGTAAAAAGGAGTCATTCGGTTTCTCATGTGCAGTGAAGCCTGGGGCCGGATGTTCGCTGAAGTCCTTCCAGCCCCATGATTAATCGCTTTTTGAGATTGTCCACCATCCCTGTTTGAATGATTGGCATTACAGGGGATTTCTCTGCCGCTGCCAGTGGTAGAAAATGCACATGATGCAACCCAGAGGCCGGAAAGCTGTGTCTGGGGTCTCCACTGGTCACCTGTAGGGAGCGTGCTTGCAGTGATGGTCACAGGGCCTTCTTGTGGCTCAGCTGTCTTAACGGGAGCTGGGAAAGACCGACCTTCCAGAAAGTTCCCTTCGAATCGGCTTGTCTGATAGAGGCCCGAGACCATTTCTTGATTATCTCACCAGGCGATGACATCATTAAAGTCTGATTCTGAGTCTCGGAAAAGATCAAGTTCAGACACTTGGTCTAAGTAGAAGTAGGGACTAGTGTTGCCTTTATCTCTTTTTCTTCATTCTCCCTGGCGGAGAGGGAAGCCTATCCCCTCATGGCAAGTATCGGGGTTGGAGGGATTTTTTTTCGAAAACGTCCTTGGAGAATCAACTCATAGACTGTTCAACTTAAAAACAGAAACCAAAGCAAAGAGCAAAACACTAGCTTATTTTTTCTATGATTAAAATACTTTGCTTGAGCATCTTCTGTAAAAATTGGTGGTTTCATGAATGCACATAGGCTTTAATGCCTTTTGGAAAGGCTCCTTCCTGCTTGATGTGCTGGGTCCTTTTACAGTTGGGGTTGGAATGTAGAGTACTCCCAGAAAACACGTGTTTGCCCTGTGAGTCACTGTTTGGACTGCTCAGATTACAAAGGGAATTTCACCCTTTTGCTTCTGTTTTCTGTTCATTTGCTTTCTTGGAAGTGTGGGCACACCTGTTGTTAAAGGGGCCGTGAATGAGAAGGGTTAGCAGACAGTGTTTGCTAACAGTGTTTGCCTCTTGCCCTGAATTCTGCACTTTGGCCCTGCATTTCCACTCACAGCCTGGAGACTCATTTCAGAGCTGCTGAGTCATAGAAAGGGAGGGATGGCTGGACGCCTGGGGTGACAGATGGGATCGGGAGACGGTCGCCAACAGGGGGAAAGGGCTCAGCGCGGTGCTCCTTGTCCCTCACTTTGTTCTCGTTGGCTCTGATGTTTTCTGTTGTCAGCTGTACTGGATGTCACCGCAGTGCAGCCCGCCCTTGGAGAGGCAGGGCCAGCCCTGCCGTAGAGGAGAGAAGAGGATGAGAAGGGAGGGGACGGGGGGGGGGGGCAGGGATGCACAGGGTGGACCCTGCGGGCGTGTCGGTGGAATCAAGAATTGTGGCCTGATGCTTGTAGACTTCATTAGGTCAGGCCGAGAGGACTCTGAGGGCTCCATCTCTGTGCGGTTCCTGGAGGCCCTCCGCTCTTGTGTTCATCAGTTATACTGCAGTCACTAAGCCTTCATGGCACCACTGTCCCTCGGGGCACGGCCGGGTTCGGGTCCTGTGGGCCGCCGTTCACTAGTTTTCTCCACCAGTCAGTTCTTTATTTGTGTTGTGTTCACTTGGATTTACAAAAAGACCTAAGTTTAGAGGTACAGGTCCACCTGCCATCGAGTACATGATAGCACACACTGCGCAGCACTGAGTCTGCCACCGTCCTCCCCCCGTCCTCCCCTGTCCT
>RJWH01010008.1:0-19124 GCA_004363575.1 Solenodon paradoxus
GGGCTGGGAGATGACACTGTCTCTATGTGAACATGGACGGTTGGCATTTAGCGACGTGTATCTGTCTACTGTCTTGAGTGAAAACGGGGATACTGTAAAACTGGGATTACGGAAGTTCAGCAAAGCAAGGGGTGCAGATGTCCAGGGGGTGGGGTTGGGCCTCTGCACAACATGGCTTCCCCTCTGGCCTGTTTAATTGCGGCGTTTCGTGGAACCCGCAGTTTAACATGATTCTTTCAAAATAAATCTCTCCTGCCACTTGCTGAGAGAATCTCCAGAACCTTTAGGATCGGATTCGGAATTGATATTCTCTAGTGTAATTTTCTTCCAGTTTGTTTTTAAATTTTTCCTTCGATTCACTGGAAAGGAAAGACTAATGGTTGGTTTTAAATGTTAAAAGTGTACAAGTTGCTTTGTTGCAATAAAACTAAATGTGTTCACACAAAAAATGAATAAACCAAAATAAAAGGGTATTAAAATGATTGGAAATTAAAATGGTTATTGCTTACTATTTTTCTGAGGATTAATTGAGGTCTTATGTATGTATCTGCCTGTCGTTATATAGTACTAACCGTAATAGGTCTCATACAGTAAGCATCTAATATGTGTTTCTTGAAAAAACATTCTTTTGAAATTTAATAAAATTTAGATCCTAGTTTTAGTTAAACTAACTTGACAAAAATGCAGTTCTACGACAAAGAACTTAGAGAAGTCCTGTATCATTTTTCATGAAGCTCCTTGTGTGATTTTTATTCTTTTTTCTGTTTCCTATATCTACAAGGCAACATACAATTTTGATAAGGATGAGTTTAATTTTTCATACTTCAAATGCTCTAAAGAAGAAAGAATATAAAATATAATGGACTTTTTATGAGTTTTGTTAAAAGGGAAGAAAGCTAATATTGTTGCTGTTTATTCTATGGAAAGTTGTGATCCTTAAGACCAAAAAAAAATTCTAGTAGGCTATAATCAATAAAACATGCTTTGAGAGTTGCTTGGAACTAGGCATGAGCATTTGTTCCTTTCTCCTTGTGACTAAACCTATTTTTTTCATTTCTTTTTATCATTTAAAACCTTTTGGTTTTATCTTTTTGAGCTATATGTAATATATAAATCGCTGCCAATATAGCCTTACTAAATAAATATTTTCTCCAATCCTCTTATACTACCCTTGGGGAAAAATAACTTTGTTAAAAATTTTTAAAGTAAAAAAGTTAAAAACTTTGTTAAAAATTACTTTATTAAAATGGCAGAAGTATATGGTTACCATACATCCAGGTTTGACTGGGACTATCCTGGTTTAACAGCATTATTCTGGTGTACCACTCGCTTTGAAATTCTGTCCTGGTTTCAGCCACAATTTGCTAAAAGTTGATTTGAGCAAACACCCAACAAACCAACTCTAAATTGCCAGGTGGGGGTACTGATTACCCCAACAAGGACGTGACACCCCCCCCACCCCTACCATATCTGGTGGTACTTCCGTTGGTCTTGGTTTCAACTCTAAATTTTAGGGTAAGTCTGCAGTAGTGCCTCCATCAAAAGACAATAACAGTGTTAAGAGTCTGTGCAACCCTTTGTCATCTGTGAAGCAGTTATGCTGAGAAGTAACCGACAGAATGAACCACTTTCTTGTAATGGCATCAATGTTTTCTTACAAAGCAAGCCAATTCTCCACAACTAAGCCCAACTAATGGGTATGTGTCAAAAAAAAGTATTTCTGAGCAGAGTCTCAGGTGCTTTAGATATTCTCTTTTCCTCCTCTAAACATTTTTACATTGATGAATGAGAAGCTGCCATTGTGCTCTATAATTATGTCTGAAGAGTTATTTACTGACAATTGAATACACTTCCTAATGTTGATATCTTGAAAGGATACAGTGAGTTCATAAAAATGTTTTTCTACTTTATTAAGCTTTAGAACTGTAAGAAAAGGTGAAGCAAATTTCAGCTTACTCAAGTTGTAGACATAGAAAAGGCTAAGGTAGCTGATGTATAAAGGTACCCAAAAGTTAGTACTATTGAAGAATCAATAAATACTGATTGAATGAAAAAAGGAATCTTTCTAGTTTGTAGTGCTGATAGAGGAAATAATGAATAAGTGCAAAATGAACATTTAAGTGATCATTCATGCTGAATTTCAATAGACAATATCAAGTAAACAACTATTTGGGGGAAGATCTAGGAATATAATTTAGGGATATATATATTAAAAGTTTTATAAGTTAATAAGAAAAATGAATAATATTACTCGTGAACAACTCAAGGAAATGGGGGATATAAAATAAGTTTTAGTCATAGCTCTATATATTCTTGTTAAAGATTTTTGTTTCTCACGTCAAGTTCAATGGGAAATATATATATTGGAAAAACCTGTCAAATTAAGCCACATACACAAACACACACATATATATTCACATATACACATTAGATTATATATCAGATATATTTTAGATTAAACAATAACCTTTAAAATTAGTATGAAATTTTCTTATAGTTAGTTATTGGGTGGCTTATAGTAGTTAAGTCTAATCCCATTCCAGGGTTATGGTTTGTTCTATTTTTTCAGTATCACTCTTAATTTTCTCTCCATGGGTTTGGTACTGCTGGATTTCACCAATAAAATGTTCTTGTAAACTAAAAATTATTGTTCAGTTGCTTGTTTGCACCAATGGTATAATTTAAAATCTAGTCATTTCCTTTTTTTGACCCTACAAATGGGCTTTTTAACATCACTGTTCAACCTATAGCTCTATAACCCAAAGCTAACACAAAGGGTTAGATATAATATTCATTGAGGCTTATATCCTTTTAACAAGCAATCTGTAACATGACAATGGAAAGTCCTAAGATATGGCCCTTTCTTCATAGACTCGGAGAGAGTAATGTATGGATAAAAGGGGATGGCACATCTAGCTTGATGACTAAAGGCAGAGCCCCCCAAACCGGAGACAGTTGCGTTGTACGTCAGGTCTAAGACACTTATCAACATATGTTTCTGAAAATTGCATCAGACTTTCGTAATACATATACCCGAAAGTGGACTGAGAGGTGGGCAGAGATGATAGGATGAGGTCCTCGAAGGACTTGGCCCGTATCTTGATGGGAATATCTGAGTTCTCTTCTGACCCTGTCCAGGCATATCCTAGTCAAAAGGCCTTGGTTCATTGATCATTGTAAGAAAAAACAGGGAATGATGAAAAGAAGATTATATTAAGGTAATTCATGCTGTGATCTTCATGAGTGCCATTCCATCCTGTGAACCCACAGGGAGAAGGGTTGTGTTTAGTGTCCAGCACTCTCTTTAGTGATAGATCTTTTACACATTGGAGTCTAAAGACAAGTTAAATCACAGCTAAAAGCTACCAGTGAATTTCATGTTTGCAACTTTGGTGTAAATCAGCCCAGTGCATTCTGGTCAGAAATATGGAAAACCAAGCTCTGAAATTAAATTAAAATGCCATACACTGATATGCTGGAAATTCAAAGTGAAATCCTTATCCCCTAACTTCTAGTCTTGAATTCCTTCCAGTGCACACCACTTTCTCCATTCTCTGGGAAGAGTATTTGAAAATTTAGATTTAATTGACACATAAAATCATATCAGTTTTAGGTGTATAGTATAATGATTCAATATTTGTGTACAGTAAAAGAATCACTATAGTAAGTCTAATTAACATCTATCACCACACATAGTTAAACAATTGTTTTTTCTTGTGATAAAAACTTTTTTGAATTATTCTCAAAGCAACTTTCAAATATGCCAAACAGTATTATTAACTATAGTCGCCATGCTGTATTTTGCCTTCCTGTACTTAATTTTATAGCTAGGAGCCTATACTTTTGTTTGTTTGTAAAGAAAATGTGCAGGCATGAATGAAGGTTAGCAGAAGCAGGAAGGCAGGGAGAGAGAGGAGGAAGAATCATTTTATTTTATTTAGTTGTTCATCTTGGTTGTTTCTCTCCCCCCAACCCCCACCCACTCAACACCCACCCTGGCCCCAGGATGCAAATCAGGGTCCTTGGGAATTATGTGGACTGTGCCAGCTGAAGGCAGTTGACCAAACTGTTAAGCACTTCCTCCCATTTCATACCACCCCCTATCCTGCTCTGGTTACCACTAGTTTGTTCTCTGAATCCACGAGCTTGGGTTTTTATTTGTTTGCTTTAGATTCCACATATAAGTGAGATCGCAGGGTAATTTTCTTTCTATGTCTGATTTATTTCACTTAGCCTAATGCCTTCATGGTTGACCCATGTTTTTGCAAATGGCAAGATTTCCTTTGTATGGCTGAATATTATATACACAAACATACAAACATATTTACATATCACATTTTCTTTATTTAGCCATTGATACATGTTTAGGTTGCTTCCATGTCTTGTCAAATATAAATAATGCTTCAGTGACATGGGGGTGCATATATATCTTTTAGAGTTAGTATTTTCATTTTCTTCAAATAAACGCCTAGAAGTGGAATTGCTGGAGCATAAGTGAATTTTGTTTTTAAATTTTAGGAAAAATATTCCATACTATTTTTCATAGTGACTGCATTCATAAACCTTCCACCAACAGAGTATAAGAATTTCCTTTTTCCATATCCTTACCAACACTTGTTATTTCTTGTCTTTTTGATAATTGCCATTTTTATAGGTATGAACTGATATTTAATTTGCATTTTCTTGATGATAAGTGATGTTGAGCATCTTTTCATATACCTGTTGGCCATCTGTTTCTACTTTGGAAAGATATCTGTTCAGATCTGCCCATTCGTAATCAGAATTTTTTCGCTATTGTGTTGTATGAGTATATGTTTTGAATAGTAACCACTTTTCCTTCTTCCTTACCTCCACAATTAATGATAGCCATGCCATGGAATCACCCTAAATACCTGTTGGTAGATACTAGCTAAAGAAAATGTGGTATATACACTCAATGGAATACTACTCAGCTATCCAAAAGGTGAAACCTTGCCTTTTACTACGGCTTGTATGGAATTTTAGCTGATTGTGCTATGTGGAATTATTTTCTTAAATTTATGTTTCTGATCATTAGTGTATAAAAATTCGGTGAATTTTTATATATTGATTTTGTGTCCTGCGACATTCCTGAATTTGTTGATTTGTTCTGTTAGTTTTTTGGTGGAATCTTTCAGATTTTCTGTATATAATATTATGCCATCTGCTAATAGTAACAGTTTTATTTTTTTCCAACCTGGATGACTTTAAAAAAAAACTGTTTAAAGTACAGGTAGATGAGCAGAGGCTACCAGGCAGGAAGATTGAGGAGAAAGAACCACTTTATTTTTATTTCGTCATGCATCTTGGTTATTTTCCTCAGCCCAGAACGCAAACTTGGGTACTTGGTATGTATATGGACTGCACTTTAGCTGGAGACAGTTGACTAAACCACTACTCCACTAGGGTGCACTGATTTTTTTTCCTTGCCTAATTGCCCTAGGAAGAACTTCCAACACTATGTTTAATGAAAGTGGCATTAGTATATATTCTTGTCTTATTTTCGATGTTAAAAGAAAAGCTTTCAGTTTTTCTCCATTGGATATGATTTTAGCTGTAGGTTTGTCTTATATGATCTTTATTATGTGTTAAGGTGCATTCCCTCTTTACCCACTTCGTTGAGTTCATTATAAATGGATGTTTGGGAAAAATCCTACTCAGTTCTGAGTTCATCCACAGCTTCTTCAATACTGCTATTCCTACTACTAACTCTGACTAATCTTGGCTAACATTTATAAAGTACTCACTCTGGCCCTGTTCTAAATTACTTACATATGTTAGCTAATTTAATTCTCATAAAAACTTCAAGATAGATGTTATTATAATCCCCATTTTATATAAGTGAGAACATTGAAATTCAAACGGGTCAAATAACCTATCTTAAGGTCATCATGGTAACCATTTTAATCAAATAAATCCCTTGAGCATTCAGATATTCCACTCTAATTAAACTCATGAGAAGCAGAATTTTTGGATAGATTTTTTGATCTGTCTCTCCTTGATTTCTCTCTCCCCCTTCTTCCCTTCCCCTAGCACACCCCCCGCATACACACAAGAATACGGTCAATGATGTATGTTCAAAATATGACTGAGATTGTTTAATTAAGATTCTTTTTTCTAAGTATTTCTGCCGCAACTTTGTCTGGTAAACAGAACTGTGTGGTTCACACAGCGGTTCCTAGATTACTCTTTAAGCCCTGCATTGTCGTTTCCCTTTTCACCTCTCTCTCCCCCTCATTTCCATTCTCTTCTCTACCTCAGTTACACTCTGCCTTTTCAATCTTTGTGTCCTGTCCTTTCATCATTTCTTCTCTTTTCCTTTCATCCCAGTTGTTTTCTTTTCCATTAGTTTCATGACCCTCCCTCCTAAATATTCCCTGTATAGTCATCTGCATCCTTTGTTCCTTTATGATTAAATTTTAAGTTTCATTACTGGACGTAGTAACAACAACAAAAAGGCTGAATCAGTCTCTCAAATAAACTTGGCAGGGTTTTCATTTCTTTTGAATGTTGACAATTATAGTCGTCAGCGACCTGTCTTCACTTATAATACATACTACCCAGACCCTTTAATCCTTATCAGCTCAAAACCATGCTTTCTGAAGACCAGTCAATTTGTTCACCATGCTGAATAGCAGATGTGATTTTCCTCCTTTCTGCTGCTATTTTTTTCACTTACTCTATTTCTGCATTTTAAAGTGCTGTAGCTTTCAGACTTAACTGTGCTTAAGGAAACCAGAATATATGCACTATGAAAAGGGTGGAAATGAAAAACTCTTAAAATAATGCTTCCAAAGAATGATGACAAGAAAAAAGTCACTCAGAGGAAGAGAACTCTTATTATATTAATAATAACTTATAAATATTTGGATAGATTTGAAGTTTGGCTGGGGGAGATCTTAACTCAAGAGAACTCCAATAAGCATATGAAACAGAAAATGAGAATGGTGTTGAATTAATAATCATTCGATCGAATTTCTCTAGGAAAAATAATGCATACGTGTTTGGAAAGAGGAAACCGAAGTGGGAAATTAATCAGCTTGTGTCCTCTTTCTTAAAACTGAAGTATTAAGAAATATCTATGAAGCGATGAGATTACTCTTCAAATGAATACTATCAATCACTGTAAAATGGTAAAAAATTGGATGAAAATTACTCAGAGGATTATGATAAAGAGAGCCGAGGAAGGGATAATTTGCCTTGAAATGATGCCAATAGGGAGAGAGAATGTGGCAATTAGTGCAAGCTGAAATGGTCTGACCTTTTGGAACAGGGGTGAGGAAGGTTATAGACCCAGAGCTATTTTGGGGGAAATCAGTCAACAGATATTTTTTGCTTCATTTGGCAAATGTAAAATTGAAATTGTTACTTAGAGCTGAGGTGGGCAGCATAACAGAACAGAGGCATTAGAAGTAGCTATTGGCCGCCCTCATCTGGAATAAATTTGCATAGGCTTCTGCAAGTATTTGTGGATTAGCAAGCATTATACTCATGTTTACTCTAGCGTTGCCAGACAACTAGCAATTGCTGAAGCTGCTTTTGGTGAGAGAAAGAGAAAAGGAAGGTTCACTTTCCTTTTGACCCCAATCTGAGTTTTAGAACTAATTCTATTAATAACATAATATTTAAAACTCTGTTTTTAAGGTCTTATCCATAGCTCAGGGACATCTTGTTAAAGTAGAAGTTTCAAAGATGCTTTTGAGAGAGACGCAGAGACTTTTATAATAAAGAAAACAAGTAAAACATGTACAAACATGAATACATGTTTATTTTTGCTGGAATTTATTTTAGGGGGAAGAAAGAGCCAGCAAATAGTTTGACTAATTTTTCAGAATGTCTAAGTCTATAAACTGGAGGTAATGAGATTTTGATAACAGGAAGTGTCTCAGACCACGTTATCATGAGTAACTATCGGTGAATCTGAAACTTCTGGGAAACCTGCAGGTAGAAGAAAGTCATTGTAATAAAAGCCGTCCCTTAAATCAGTGGGATAATTGAGCTTGCTATACCTAGAGCTTGGTGTACGCACTTGTACTCCTTTCCAACACGATTGTTCAGGCTTGTGTTACATCTGCCCAGTTTTAGAGGCCTTTCCCAAATTCAAAGGTCCAAAGAGGCACAGCCCAACTGTTTGCGGTCATTTAGTTTTGTTTAAAATCAGGGACTGCATCGCATCCACAGAGAAATCTAAGAAGGAGAGAATGTAAAATTATAAAAACTTGAGGTAAGTTGATTGAACTCAATAATAAACATGTGATGCTTGCTAAGATTTGGGAATCATGCTTTAGAAAAGACAGAGTATGTTGATGGGAGTAATTCACAGAAGATAACAATGGCACTGAGAAGCAACAGAGAAAATCAGTATTGGGTTGTGGATTGTCTTCATAAAATGAGCTTATTTTGTGGAACTTAGTTCACATAAAGCACTACATTGCATAGTGTGTGTGTATGTGTGTGTGTGTGTGTGTGTGCATACATGAATATATCATCTCTAGAGCCATATGTATCTATATATGATAAATATATATGATTTATATATGTATATAAACAAGATGGATTTATATCTAAATATTAAAAGTAAAATTGTAAAAATAATAGAAAGCAAAGTAAAAGTGTATTTTGGAGACATAAGCGAGAAGAGCTTTTTAAGTAAAACTCTGAAAGTTTATGTACTTTAGAGTACACAACCATAACAGCCATTCTAGAAGAAAATTGATAATATTTAGTGCAGTCGAGTGTTCGTACATCCTGTGACCTTGTATCTCTATCCAGCATAACCTATGTATATAAAATCATTGTGCTCTGCATCTTAAACTTATACCACACCATATGTCAATTATAGCTCTACGAATCTAGAAACAAAAAAGAAGTTTGAAAGAGCTAGATAGAGCCCTCAGAGGGAAGTGATAAAATGTGACCGATACCCTCTATGGAAGCGTATGCAGTGGTTAGAAACAATGAAGACATACCTACATCACTATAAATGGCTCTCAGAAATAATAATGCTGAGTTAAAAAAAAATAAGAGATAAGAAAATTAAAATCACATATAATATAGCACATGTAAGAGAATAAATATCTGACATATTAGGAAATTGGTCAATAGCAGGGAATGGGAATAGTGAATTGGGGATAAAAGAGAACAAGTAAACAGAATAACAAATTGGCCTACTGGGGTTGAAGTATGATGTTCTATGAATTTTGGAGTATGATGAATTCAGACCTTTGCGCGCGCACACACACACACACACACACACACACAAAAAAAAAAAAACAAACCAAAGAACCCAATAATGAATGACATACACATGTAGACAAACTAGGTATTACTTGGATAAAGAGAAATGTGTTTAATCTGATGACCTCAACTAGATAGAGAAAGAGCATCCTGGTAGAATGGAAACAGAGAATCCGCATAAAAAATTGGGGATGAGTCTTGAGTTCTAGTGACACTATGTCCATTTTGCAAATTCTTTAAACTATCCGAACCTCAGTTTCCTGATTTCTCCATGGCAACGATAGTAACATAACACACACACAGTGTAGTAATGCTTTATGCATTTTTAAGGTTCAGAAAATATTACTATAAATATTTACAGTCCATAAATGGTTTTTTAAATGACTTCAATTATTTCGTTTATGCTGTTAGTCCTTAAATCTTTCTAGCTACAACTTTGATTTGTTATCTAGAATCATATATCTACCCTCTGGTTTAATATTTCTACGTGGCTATCCAATGAACTCAGAGTGCCCCAAACTAAAGCATTGTCTTAGTTCTCTCTCCTTATTTTTCCTAACTTTTCCCAGTCTCAGTGAATGGTGTTACAATTATCCATATACTTCCTAAGACAGATTCTCCAAAATTTCACCACTGCCTTTCCCCTCTCATGTATCTTCTCTTCCAAACAATAATGAAGTTCTTTTAATTATAATTTCTTAATTGGTCTTCTTTGTTCTCAAAATAATTATCTTTATACTGGTACCATTATTAATTACATTTAAAAACTCTTTAATATTGACCTTCTTTCCCATAGTATTTCCAATCATTTTGCACTGATTTAGAATTAACTTTCCAAATGGAAACAGTATTACTTGACTCCCTTGCTCAAAATTCTTTCATCTCCAATGTATCATGTCTCATCTAAATATTTTCTTAGGATCTGACCTTTGCTAAGCTCCCCTCAACCTTCACATGAGTGTTTTTCAAATGGAAGATCATAACATTTTTTAGGAATTCTTTTCTCATCAAACTTACCAATTTGAGGACAGAGAATGTGTGTTATTGTCATCATTTTGGATTCATCTTCCACAAAATTTGGAGTCAAGATTAGTCTTCAAAATCCCTCATAGCTCTAAATTGCTAGACTAATCTAATTCTTGGATCTGGCATTTTAGGGGCCATTGATGACAGATTGTATAGGTATTGAGTGATTTCAATGGTTAATATGGTTGAGCTACTATTTAGAATATTGTGTTTTAGGCATGTTTCTGTCTGTTATGGACTGAATGTTTAGCAGTTTTGGTATGGGTGGCAATTTTCTTAATTATCCATAATTATTACTAATAACCAAGATGGAAGAAAAAATATTAAGCTTCCCTGATTGGAAGGGGCAAGCCCCTTTCTGTAGCTCTGCAAATAGGCTGATAAAATGTGAAAAACTCACTTAGCCATGCATCTCTAAATATCCAGTTGTCTGTCATAATGAAGAGATCGTATCTCCTTGTATTTTCTGTTTTTAATCCAGATGTTCTGTTTTATATGCATTAACCTAACAGTGTCCTTGTATCCGAGATACTTTAAATGATAAATGATATGTTTCCCAATATCCAGTCATCCAAATGCCTAATAAACTATCCTTCCCTTAGCATTATCAATAGACTAAAGTTATGTTTCTCTAAGGGAATTTTGCAACTATGGAATTAATGACGGTGCCAGAACCACCAATTTTGTTAAGGCCAAGAGCAAAAAGGAGGAAAAAAAAAAAAAAAAAGGTTTAGAAAACTAACTACTTACCTAATGAAAACAAATCAATGGTAAGAGAAAGGACATTGTTATAAATGCCCTAGCTCTGCTGACTAACCATCCCATTTTTCTTTTTTATAAAGAAAAAAATTTCTAAAAGAATCTTTCAGGGCAATTTCTTCTGTGAATTTTGTGAATACATACTTTTAATTCTAAACTTACATTGCCTGATACTGTTTCAAATTCATTCACTTTCATAATTCTAGTTTTAAAAATGGCTTTGCAGTTCAGTTATCACCTTGGGTCTTAGATTTACTCAAAGAACTGTAGGAGCTTTGAATTAGATCTCATCCCTTCTGTATTCTTGCTTTTTGTAGCTACTATTCTCTATGCTGCCCTCTCTCCTGAGCATCCCTTTCTCTCCTTCCTCCCATGAGAGCTGTTTTTAATTTCCTCAAGTCCAGACCATTCTCCCCTTCTCTTAAAGAAACAAAGGGAGAACTCTAAAATACTTGTTTCATTTTACCTCTACCTCCACTCATTCATTTCTTCATTCTTCATTCATTATATATTTTTGAAGCTTACCATGTGGTAGTCTGTGTTTAGGCATTTGATCAGGGAACAGAAAACATGCTTATTGGGCTCCTGGGTCTCTCTCTGCATCATTCAAAAGATCCATTCGTGGACTTTCTTAAATGTAAGTGTCTTCTACTTGTGAGGCTAGTGCATAAGATATTCCATATAGGAAACGTGGAGTGAACAAATTTGTAAAAACTCTTTCAATTAAAGTTGAGAATTATCATTTTAAGTTACAGGGGAAAACATGAATCACTTCTCTTTGCATTTCCTTGACCATGATGTCAAATGTTTTAATATTACATTACTAATATTATTGGCTAGTTTTCAGAAAAAGGAAAAACAACACTTAGATAAGTGGAACATAAATGCAATTAGAAGATCTGGATTCTGGCTTCAGCAGTCCCTGTTCATCATTTGACAATTGCCTGATTTTGGCTCTTTTATTATACTTTTTCAAACTGGAGTTCTCTCTCCTTATTAAAAGAGTGATAAAGGTCTCTAGATTTACAAAATAATTAGGGTCCATGTAGAAAGCCTTTCGGTTCACTTAGACATCCTCATGCCACTCACAGGAATTGCATTTCTCTATTTGAAGTTTTATTCCAATGTGAATTGCTCTTTTCTCTATTCACCTGAAATCTTTTCTAAAATATTCACTCATTGGTTTTAATTCTTTAAAGTAGCCCACATGCCAGTGTATCAAGGTATTCCTGAAGCTCTTCTTACTGAGGAGGGAAATTCCATATCCCTTGTCTCTTCTGTGCTAGTAACATTTCTGGATTTCCCCCCTTTCGCTCACTTTCCAGAAAGAGGTGAATAGACTTTTGTAGTTCAACCATAGAAATGTGGAACTGGACATGCTCCCCTAGAATCCTAGTGGTCTGTCTAGTATAGCTCTTACCACCAAATTCTCGGCACTCTATGTGCCTGTATGATATATATATACATACATGTGTGTGTATATACGTATATATGTATATATATGTATGTGTGTTACATGTTCTAGCATGCTTCCCAGTGACCTCCAGCATGCTGAGCTAGGGGTGAGGTACATATATAACACATAGAATTTTTAGGGTTTTATTTGATTGAAGTCAAAATGCAAATCCAATATTAGGGCTAATCCACAAGGTCTATAGTGACTTAGTTTAATTATTACCACAGGGATTCAGTGTGCAATTACCTTGTTGTTCAGTATTCAGCAACTATGGCAAGTGCTGACACGGAATTTTGCACTTCTGCCTCCAGTAAAAGATGAATTTATGAAAAATAAGGTGTTTCAGTTGTACTTAAGGGCTGAGGAATAATAATAAAAAAAGTATCCTGTAAGGACAGTCTCAAATTCAAGACAATAAAGAGCAGGCATACTCTTGAATTTACTGTGGATGTTTCTACTGTGGTAACCTCATGTTTCAAAAATAAAGCCAGGTTTCAAAGAACAAATCAGAAGAATCCTAACTGAACAATAAACAGCTAAGGAGTTACTATATGAAAAAAGTTTCTTCCAGAATTCATTTAGATTGTATTCATTTGGGCCGTTATAACAAGTACTGGGTGATCTGTAGACAACAGACAGAATTTATTACACTTCCAGAAACTTGGAAGTTCGAGATTAAGTTACTGACAGAATTATTGTTTGGGAAAGGCCCCCTTCCTGGTTCACAGACCACTTACTTGCTGTGTCCTCACATGGCAGAGAGAGAGAGAGAGCTCTCTGGGGTCTCTTTTATAAGGATACTAACACCAGTCATGAAGTCACCACCTCCTGACCTAATCATCTCTCAAAGCCCTAACTCCTAACAGCACTACACTGGGGGGTTAGGTGTTAACATGAACTTGGGGTATGACAGATATTCAGTCCATCACCCAATACTGTACAAATACCACTACAGTGTGTTTCTAATGGTTCTCCAAATGACAGGGTCAAAAAGAAAAAGAAAGTTTTAAAAAGGATAAATAAGAAAACGTTTTCATGGTATCAGTTGTAGGCAACAGAAGAAATACTATGGCACTGTGGGGAAGAATTAGCCATTCATTCATGTATACGTTGTATTAATCTGCAGTTGAACAAGCTACTGCACTGGACTCTATTGCAGAACTGATATAATTAGGTGTGGGTCAGTGGTGTCAGGCTGTCTTTTTATCCCTATATTTTACATTCATAATACGAGGCATGGTCCGTGAAGACAGATTTGGACAGATTTGTCCCATAGAGATAAATTTTTTGCATCCTTTTGGCTAGTCCTGTGCTAGATCTCTAGAAGCATCTACTAGATGGTGTTTATATGGAGGAGACTTTATTTCCCGAAAAGAGAGGCTTTTCTTTTTTTAAAATGATGGTTTGTTTATATTACTTGATGGTTTTCAGGATAATCGAATCACATCTTAGTTCATGTGCATCTCACACTATGCCCACCACCATAGTGCATGACTCCTCTATCATTTATATTCTTCAAACTAAGATTTCCCCTCACACATTCTTTTTGACACCCAAGGTAGCAGTTGACATGGAGACAGGTTGAGGAAAATGAGGGACAGGCTGGTGCCATGTTTGTTTTTGTTCTGATGGATTTGATTATTTTTTCAGACATGAGTTTTCTATAACATGAAATATATGCATTACAAATTCAAGCAAAATAGCAAATAATAATTAAAAAAAACTGAATCAAAATAATCTACCAGATTATTAGTGTAAATATTTTGGCATCATTACAGACACCTCTTACACATACATGCAAATAGAAATAGGAATAGATTGGTAGAAATAATTTTACTTAAATGATCACATTATAAATGCTAACTTAAATACAATGATTAAATTTGATTTATCTAACTGAAGACAAAAATGGAATGAAACTGAGCTGTCATTGGTGGTTGATTCAAGATGTACCTGCTCCTAAAATAACTGTGTCACTTAGAAAAAAAGTTATATAAATGAAATAATTTGTTTCCATTATGACTTTTTTAAAGCTAGGTTTCAATTTTGGATGGTATTAATTCTCAACTATTAAAGATTGAAGCAGTTAACATTCTCAAAATTTATCCCATATTATGATTTTTGTGCATATATTTTAAATTTTACCAAGATTTACAGCACAGTCTTATGCACTCAGTTTAAAAGTTAACCTTTAATCTTAACAGTCACAAGAAAATTTATTGATATTGATTATGTTTACAGATGCTTTCTATTTAAACAAATTGGAATAAATTCTGTAGGTAAGGGGGAACACTTTAAAAT
Organism: Solenodon paradoxus; assembly: GCA_004363575.1. NCBI lineage: Eukaryota > Metazoa > Chordata > Mammalia > Eulipotyphla > Solenodontidae > Solenodon > Solenodon paradoxus. The sequence goes on from RJWH01010008.1 coordinate 14,798, forward strand.
TCTCAGTCCCTTTTCGATTCACCTCTGGATTTTATTTTTTTAATTCCCAGCAAGCTGTATAGTGAAGAAATACATAATATTAAAACAGAATCAAATCAGCCCTGCAGGAGAGCAAGAATAGTTTTGAATTCTCTACCAATCCTCATTCACAATAAGTATTTGGTAACTAGCTGAAAGGCAGAATTGTTTGAATACCCTGTTATCTGCATACAGATTTCTTTTTTGTTCCCTCCATTTGTCTAGGGAGTAGTTGTCATCTAAGTGCTAGTATTCACAAAATTTAATATATTAAGTTGTAGGCACAGAACCATGTATGTTGAACCTGACTTAAGGTTTAAAGGATTTTAAGGGTAACTTTTACCTTGACAGGACTCTTACCTTTCACATGTATTTATCTCCAAGAAGTCATTCTCCTTTATAATATTAAATGTGTTTACATTTATATGAATGTATGTATATGTTTGGATATGTGTATATGTATTTATATGTGTGTGTGGTAATTGTCTTGATCATTTAATATAATTAGTTTTATGTTTACTTTCAGTGTTCCTCATCAGTCCTTTTTAATCTTAGTTTTCTGAACTTTTTTATAAAGCAGTCTTTCAGAAAGTATACTGAAGGGTTGACTTTTTAAATGTTTAAAAATATCTTCTTGCTGCTGATTCTTAAGCAACAGTGTGTCCAGACATCCTAAGGTTGATCCACACCGCTCACAGTGCTCCACTGGTATTAACTACTCTGGTATTAACCCTCTGGTATTAACTACTCTTGTGGAGAATCTGAGGCCAGTCTACATTTCTCCCTTGATGGAGGACTTGAGTTTTCTGCCTGCATGCCTGAAAAATTACTCATTTATATTTGAGAGCTTAGTGAACCTTTGCTTTAGAACCTCATCCAATTTTTATTAGTGTGACCTTTTGGTTTTAAGGTTCTATACTTCATTCTTTTATATATTTCCAGGAGTTATCACCAAATACAATTTTGTGTTTGGATTACTCAATTTCTTGTTTTGGGAACACAGCTATCCATGTGATTTTCTTTTTACACAAGGAATCGGTGATGGGTCTCTCTGTGTGTTTGCATATCAGATATCGAGACTGTTTTTGCTGTTTTAATATGAATGACAACTTGGGTAGATTACAAAATTTTAAATAGGGTGCACCCCTGTGGCTGAGGCAGCTTAGATGCTAGTGTGAGGACCATGTAAAGCCTAAGGATCCAGGTTTGAACCCTAAGACCAAGTTCAAAAACCAAAATAAATAAAGATGTTTCTAACGTTCTTCTCTCCTTTTCTTAAAGTGTTTCTCCCTTCTCTCCCTTCTTCCCTCTCTTTAAACAAGTTGAACATCTTCTCATAACTCCTTTGATTTTTTTTTCCACATGGAAATAAACATTCATAATAGCAGAGATAATAGTATAATGGACCTGATGTATCTATTACTCAGCTTAAAAAGTTGTATATAACTGATGCTGCAGGGCATGTGAGAATAAGAAGGAATGGATGTATGCTTCTGTAAATAGCTAGAAAACGGGAAAACATATATGACACAATCATTTTTGGGGATTGAATAAAATCAGGACTGTGAAAAAGGAAACAAATGAGGAGACACTTTGGATTGCCTTGGTTTTTTGCCTGGAGGTGTTTCCTGTCCTGCCCCTGCAGTGAGGGGGAGCCCCACCAGAGCAACGGTATTTCCCTGCTTTGACATGACAGGGTAGTTGCCTGGAGTCTCGTCCTGAAAACTATGTATACCTAAGGAGAAATTCCTTGAAGCTGGGCAAACATCAAACAGAAAACTGTAAGGGGAACAGCTTGTAGAGGTCATGCAGGGCTGACAGAGATCTGCACACTGCTGTTCCAGTCCCAGCTGTTTGTCTAGTCCCAGCATCAATGCCCAGCTGTGTGAGTCAACAAAACTTCAGAAGATTCTAGTCCAAAGCTTTGGAGCTGGCCCAGCTGATACTGCGTGGAGCAGAAGCAGGCTTTGTCAACTGAGTCCTGTTCGGATTGTAAATTCATGAGCGGAAAAAGTGTTTGAAGTGTCCCCGCCGCCACCAAATCTGGGGTGGCTTCTTACTCAGTAGTACTCAGCCAGAACACATCCTATATGTTTTCAGTTTGCAGTGGCCACATGCTTTCCTCAGTCATCACAGCTGGGGTACTTGAACAATGGGGTAGTGTGAAAGACACCACCTCATACAGTGGAGAATCCGAGTATAATTACAGCTGGTCCTCCATATCTAGCTCCCCCTCCAGAAATTCAACCAAAGGACCTTCTGGGTTGGTTGAGTCTGTGAATGTGGAACCAACCCATAGGGAAAAACATCCGGGTATAAGTGGACCCTGGCAGTTCAAACCTGTGTTGTTTAAGCGCCACCTGTATTCTAAGTTCTGGGATTCTCCTGGTTCCAGAATTGTGTCTCTACATCAGGATGTAGAGGTGAATGTCTGTATCGTCACTGCCAGAAGGTTTTTGTTGGGTGAATCTCTCCCTTTTGGGCAACCTCTGAAGGAAATTGTCTTCAGAGAGGAAAAGTCCTCTAACAGAGTTGTTTTCCTTTCCTTCTGCAACTGTTTGAAGTGTGGAAGTATTAGCTGTATTTTTGAAGACTCATTTCCGGCCACATGGCACTCTTTGGTTCCTCCATGACTTAGTCAAACTTTCATGCCATCCATTTGAAAACTCTTTCCTAGTTCAACTTCTGAGGAAGATTTTTCCTGATTTTTCTACCCTGTGGTCATAAAGTTTAGTTTTTGCTCAGCTTGTTCTTAACCTGGTTAATTCAGCTAGGATGCCTTCATTTCCCAGAGAATCTGTTCATTATATATTGTTTCTTCAGCGAGAAGACACACACACACACACACACACACACACACACACACACACAGTGTGGAAAGTTTTATATGCTTTATAATACCCACTACAAAGATTATTTAAGACTCAAAGATAAACTGGGAATATATTTCTTGTAAGTATGATAGATTTAGACCAGATCCCAACCTAAGCACTATCAACATTTTGACTTAATTCTTGTTGTAGGGCCTGTCCTATACATTGTAAGATGCTCAGTAGCATACCTGTCTCCGCCAACAAAGTGCCAGGAATACACCACCGGTTTCGACAAACAGACATGTCTTCAGACAAAGGCAATCTCATCTATGGGTGCAGAATGCATCTCCAGTTTAGAGCTACTATTCTAGTACTCATTCCTTTATTAGTTAGTCTTTGATGTTTACATTAGTTTGGTTTTGCAGGATCTAAGCGTAGAATTTTTATTTTCACTCACATCACAATCCTTTGCAGGTTTAGTTAGATCTTCTTTGTAGCTTTTTCTCAAAGAAGGGTATCTAGGATGCCTTCATATTGATTACTCAGGCTTCCTTATTGCAGTTTTGCCATCTCAAGAGTTCCTCACTTCTTGCAATATGGATGAGAGAATTCACAACACTCTCAACTGCTACAGACTGGAATTGATACATCACTTCTGCTCGTGTTCTTGTTGAAGACATTGTGGTCATATCAATCAAATCTAAGTGAAACAAAGACAACAAACTGCCTGTGCACATAGGGATATAATGGTGTGGTAAACCAATTTCTTTGTCATTATAAACATATCTTATCTGAAAATGGCCCTTTAAAAATAAATGAAAAATCTTTAGTTGCCAAAGTTACAAATGTGTAGAGCAATAATTGACCAGGGAAATAAATACAAATGAATAATAAACATATTAAGATGTTCAAAGTAGCTAATAATCAAAGGAAAACATGCAAGTTATTTTCTCTTGTAATATTGACAAATGCTAAAAAATGATAATACTCAATGGTGATTTGCTAATGAGTTTAATAAGGTAGCGCCACTTTCCTATATTGCTGCCGAGATGGTGAGTTATTAACTTTGTAGAGAAAGTTGTCAATATGTATCAAAGACCTTATAGTGCTGGTACTTTTTTATGGAGACACAGTCAGCATATAACAGTACATTTGTTTCAGATGTACAGCATCATGATCTGTTATTTGTATATATTGCAAAATGATCACACAGCTGTATTTTTTCTTGTGATGAGAAATTTTTAAGATCTGCTCTCTCAACAAAGTATTGTGTTGTGAATCATAGTCCCCATGATGTGCCTTACCTCCCCAGGACTTACAACTGGAGCTTTGTACATCTTGGACCCCCTTTATCCATTTTACCACTCCCATGCCCTTGCCTCTAGCAATCCCCAATCTGTTCTCTGTACCTATAAGTTGGGTGAAAACAATCGCACAAAAAATAACGTCTTCACATTTTTAGTTGTAAGAAAGGCTGGAATAGACAATGGACCTGT